>OZ057398.1:23123262-23295553 GCA_964056695.1 Melieria picta | reverse complement strand
TTAAATTGAAGTGTAGCGTGATGGCACAAGAGTGAGTAGGCAAGTGTGTAGGAGAATTTCAGTGCACCAGGATTAATGTTAAAGTTGCAGAAAAGCAGTGGAAATCGTTAACGAAACCCGTTCACTTACTGCAAAGGATTGTGTAGGCAAATAAAAGACACAAAATGTGAAAATGTGCATTCAAATTTTAAGTTATATGCGACACATAAAACTACACTAAAGTGCCCATTAAATAACTCAAGTTTGGCGCAGCTCTGTTCAGATTACTTGGGCTATTAAACAATTTTATTAGTTCGAAAATGAAGCACACAATCACAATCACAAACTTGTTCGAAGATTAATAGTCACAATTTTAAGTGTAAGTAACACTATTTCATTACTTATCTCTCGCTCTCTCTCTTTCTCTCTTTGTCACTCTATATTGCTCTGTTCTAAAGTTGAGCATTTGCCACAAGCCGACAATTGCACGCCTCATGTGCTTTGCATTGCCGCTGCCGCCGTTCTGCTTAACCCAAATGACCAGCCGCTGAGTACTTATGTGCCATAAAACTGTATGTGTGTGTGTGTGTGTGTGTGCACGGCCCAATGCCCGCCAGCACTTGTGCAATTATAATTACATAATTTATTTATTATGTGAAATTTCACACTGCCATCGGCCATACACCACTTTTCCTTCGTACAGACTCTTTATGGCTTTCGTGTCTGCTAACTTGGCTGCCAGGCACAACAGCGAGCCCGTCTACGAAACTCTCGAGTGCAGTTCATTTGTGCGCTGGTCGCTGGCTCAACGTCGGGCAGACGCATTACACGTATAAATTTCACTTGACACCAGCCGAAATTGGAGTCAAATGACTCCGCAAGGCGTTGCAGTTCGCTGCGCTGACTCCGGGCAGCAGGACATGTTCCTTGCGTTTTAATTATTTTTGCACCACCCCGCCTGCTGCGCTTGCTGTGACAGGCTGTATTTCTTGGCGTTTGTTTCGGTAATGGCGCAAGCGAAACTGATACAAGTATCTGTCGGCAGACGATTGTCGTTTTCTACTCGGTGTAGTTGTGCGACTTTCTATGAAGGTCAGCACTTTTTAGAATCGGGTGAAGAGTGCCTTAAATAGTTGGGAGATACTCACATTCCATCACACTGCTTTCAAAAAGTCTTCGTCTATCTATCTATCTATCTATCTATCTATCTATCTATCTATCTATCTATCTATCTATCTATCTATCTATCTATCTATCTATCTATCTATCTATCTATCTATCTATCTATCTATCTATCTATCTATCTATCTATCTATCTATCTATCTATCTATCTATCTATCTATCTATCTATCTATCTATCTATCTATCTATCTATCTATCTATCTATCTATCTATCTATCTATCTATCTATCTATCTATCTATCTATCTATCTATCTATCTATCTATCTATCTATCAATCTATCTATCTATCTATCTATCTATCTATCTATCTATCTATCTATCTATCTATCTATCTATCTATCTATCTATCTATCTATCTATCTATCTATATATCTATCTATCTATCTATCTATCTATCTATCTATCTATCTATCTATCTATCTATCTATCTATCTATCTATCTATCTATCTATCTATCTATCTATCTATCTATCTATCTATCTATCTATCTATCTATCTATCTATCTATCTATCTATCTATCTATCTATCTATCTATCTATCTATCTATCTATCTATCTATCTATCTATCTATCTATCTATCTATCTATCTATCTATCTATCTATCTATCTATCTATCTATCTATCTATCTATCTATCTATCTATCTATCTATCTATCTATCTATCTATCTATCTATCTATCTATCTATCTATCTATCTATCTATCTATCTATCTATCTATCTATCTATCTATCTATCTATCTATCTATCTATCTATCTATCTATCTATCTATCTATCTATCTATCTATCTATCTATCTATCTATCTATCTATCTATCTATCTATCTATCTATCTATCTATCTATCTATCTATCTATCTATCTATCTATCTATCTATCTATCTATCTATCTATCTATATATTCTGTCTCTCCGTTCCTTAAATTCCTCGCACTGAAACATTTAAAACTGCCCAGAAGAAAAAGTCCCAAAGCTTAATTTAAAGCCTTGTTCAAACTTTAAGCTTGCCGTGCGCCAATGAAAGTAACCAGACTCTGTCAGCCTTCACTTTTTCCGCATTTCAATTTCCTGCTCTCTGCTGCACCAACGCAAATATTTCCCTAATAGATTTAACGCTAAATAAATACTTGTAAAGCCGGCACTCGAGTCTGTGCCAGCATGCCAGCACCAAGAAAAAGGATAACAAACTGAAAAACATGAGAGGGGAGCAAACAACACCAGGCACCGGTAACAACATCAGCAAAAACAACAATAAAAAAAAATCGTAACTAAAACGCAAAGAGTGTGACACGGCACTTAAAAACAACATTTTATGCGGTTACTTTGTGTTTTGTTGTATTTGCTTTGTGTCCTTTGACATTCACACACACACGCACACACATAGCCACATGACTGCTTAAACCGCCACCATAAAGGAATAGTAGAAAAAAAGCCAAAGAAATCGAAAACTTTGTACAGTAAAGTGAAAACTTTTGAGAGCGGCATGAAGTGTCCTGGCCGAGGGGGGGACGGGGCGGGGCGGGGCCATTTGTTTACGCGCGTTCAAGCGTGTATTAGTTTATTTACCACAGTTCAGTCGATGTCGTCTGTTGTCGTGGTGGACGCTGTGCGAGCCCAAGCAAAGTAATTATAGCCGAGTTGTGGCACTTTTGCGCATTGTAGCGTGCTTTGAGGCTTCAGTAGAATTGTAGAGAGTCGAGACAAAAAAAAAATTAAATAAATACAAACACTACACGCCCGAACAGCAAACAGCAAAAAAAACACAAACACAAAAGGACAAACAAGTTGTGTGGTCACTCGTACCCTTCGATCCTGACAGGCAATGTGTGCTTTGCGGGGGGGCGGCTGGCTGCAAGGTGTTAAGCGCCCACTGCCACAACCATTGAATGTGAATACTATAAGTAAAAAATTGACTAGCAATAGATAAAATTTTACGGTGTTTTTGAACACATTAACGCAACGGCGAACAATGTGCAGCGTGTCAAGGATGTCGCACTCAAGGAATGAGAATGGCGAAGTTTGAGCGCGTTTAGCTCCAGTCATTTAAATTGATTTTCAACAGACGGCCCATTAAAGTAAATGTTTTGAAAATGATTGCATGCTGAGCATCGCTCTAGCACTTATTTTTGTTTTTAGTGGAAATTAGTTCATCGCAAGGACATTGATGTCATTTGGCAGAAACTGCTAAAACATTTAAAGCGTGAAAAGTTTCAATTTGCTTGAATGCTCCAAAGCACTAAGCCTCTTCTGTTTTAGAGCTTTACACAGCATCCTTGATGACGGCAGTGTTATTGAAAAATTTACGACAAAAATATTTGTTTCATTGTATTCAATTTTTGATGACCTCGGTTCACTGGTTTTTGACTAAAAATAAATTCCACGAAAAATACTAAAAAGTTTGAATTTTTGCAATACAAACAGAATAGTTGTTTAATTAGGAATAAATTAAATTTTTATTAGCAAAAACCGGCTGCATAGCTGATAATGACAATTGAATTAATGCCATAATTAAAAGCAATTAAACATGCACTTGTTTAATTTTAATTTAATGCCAACAGCGGCGCACGACATAAATTGTCAGCAATTTGCAATTTGTTCGCAGACCACTTTATGGTTTTTTTTTTGAGCACTACTTGGAATTTAATACGTAACTTTTTTGACAAATAAATAAATAAATGTAGAAATAAAATTTTTTTAAACGTTTTGCTAATTGCATTTTGTATCAGTTCCAGGCAAATTGTTTACCCCAGCAAAAGTTTATTTTCTTGTATAAAAACATTTGCGTTAAATTATTTGTGATTTGGAATAGTTTCGCTGTCAGATTTTGATGGAAAAAATTAAAATACTTGTCTATTAAATAAATAATAATAATATTTAAAAAAAAATAAAATAAAAGTAAAAAAGTAAAAGAAAAATAAAAAAGATAAATTGTTTCCAATTTGAATTATCACCATTCAATAAGTTTTGCGTCAAAAGATCTAATGACTCTAATCTTGTTTCTTCAAACAAACTCATTGTTGACCCTCTTTGATTTGGACTTTCAAAAATAGTTAAAAATGCTAGTCCACTTTCTCCAAGTTTGAAGTCAATAAGCCCATTGAATCATCTTTCTCCATGGAAACTTGTAACCCATTGTTGGGCTCCTAAAAACTTGTTTTAAAAAAGTGCAAAGCAAGTATCCAATTATTTCTCATTTAAAGTGCATTAAATCATGTTTCTTCATGCAAAACCTTAACCTCAGTAGAGCCCATTAGAGTTTAATTAAAAAAAAAATTCAAAAGATGTTTCGAAGTATTTCTTACTTAGATCACTTGCACCGAGCAGTTTTAAAGTTAGTGCGTCAATTAATTATTGATTTTTTAAAGTTTCTCCATATACAACCTTAACCCATCTTTTGCCCTTTTAGACCGCAAATTTTTTAAAATGCCTTCTTAGTTGACTTTCGTTTTCTAACACGAACCTACAGTTTAAATTTCATGCTTTTAGTTTCAACAGTTTTGGTTCGACAATGATGAATCAGTCAGTGGGTCATTCAGTCAGCCAATGACAACGAACAGTTCTGCTAAAATCAAACTTTGTAAAATTAACTATAAATCTCTGAATCAAATTCACTATCATATGGATTATTCCCACAAATAATGCGGTTTATGGTTGGTCAAGTTTAAAATAGTAAGAAAAAAGGGTTAAGAAATTATAAAATAAAAATTTTATATTCATGATTATTTCGATTATTATTTTTGCCATACCGTTTGCAAATCTTCAATTCAATTGCTTAAGACTTTAATTTGAAAATTATAATTGATAATTATAATTAATTAATGAAATTAATAATGAAATTATTAATTTATTTAGTTGCTTAATTCTTCTATCATTTCTACTACAAATAGTTATAAGTTTTTCATATTTTAGCAGAAAAATGAGCAAATCTATAATATAAATTTATCCCCAACTTGTCAAACCACCAACACATTCACACTCTATGTGTGTGTGTGCTTCAATGTTCCACTTTCAAACCCAAACACTAATATTTTCGTTGTTGTTTCATGCACTAATAATAGTATAGCTAAAAATATAACATACCAACCAACAATAATTAACACGTTTGCGTTCACTTTGCTTACTCAATGACTCGTTCGGCGCTCTTCGAATACATTTGCGGGGCAAAATGACATTTTAATTATGGTTTCACCTACGCCTCTTGCTGCACACACGTGAGCTATGATTAAATTTCTGCGTGCGTATGTGTGTGTGTCGAATAGTTCACGTAATGCATGTGTTCGTGTGTGTGTGTGTATGTGTAATGCAACCGCTTACGCATGTCGGTGCGCTGCCGATGCGCTAATTACGTGATTTTGAAATATTTGAATTATGTGTTGCGGGTGCTTTTCATAAATTTGTAAGTGCCCAATTTTCGACGGCACGAACTGGCCTCAAAATGATTTGTGGCTGCTTTGGTGTGCGGTTGTGGCTGATTTAGTTGTATGTGTGCGTGTGTGGTAGTAAATGTGACTGTGTGTGTATTATAATGAGAGTGTTGCTGCTGCTCAACTTCACAGCTGCCATTACGCGCGTAGTTTCTAATGAATTGATGCGCATTTTGTATGGCATAGTTGTAGGCGTTATATTAAATTTTTTTGAATTTTCAAGCTTGACCAACGCCCGAATAATAAATAATACATTTAATTCAAATCCAAATGACATAAGGAATAGTTTCTCAATAACTGAAAATAATAGTTGTGTAATAAAATAAATTCATTATTTAATATTAATTTGCTTTAAAGGTTTTAAAAAACACTTTAAAAGAACAAAATTAAAACAAAAAATAAATAATTTAATTTAAATTAGTTTCATGTGTTGTATAAAGTAAATAAGCAAGTATAAGTAAATAAAACTAAGCACTTCTAAAATTATAAGTTATTGAAAAAATATTCTTTAAAGTATATGTATTAAAAAAATTATAATTTAAATGAGTTTAATGTGTTTTTAAAGTTGAAAGTATACTTTAAAATTAGATAAAGAGAAAATAATTTCATTGAATTTTGTTTTGTTAATGTTTAAGATTCTAAAACTAGAAGTGATTAAAGAAAAGCCTAAATTTATTAAACTATTTTTATTTAAATGCGTTAAATGCGTTTTTAAAGTTAAAATTTTACTTTCAAGTTAGAGTAATAACAAATAATTGTATTTAAATTTGTTTCGTAAATGCTTTAAGATTCTAAAATTAAAAGTGAAAAAAGAATAGCTAAGTAAATTTATTAAAAAACTATAATTTAAATTAATTTAGTTTGTGTTGCAAAGTAAAAGTTAAATTTAATTTAATGAATTAATTTAATTAATTTAAAGTTAAAGCTAAATTTAGTTTCATGGAAAATAATTTAAGTTAAATTTTTTTAATCTATTTTATCAATATTTTAATTCGAGTTTACTTTATATTTGAATTTTTAGAAAATAATTTCACTTAAATTTTATTTGTAACAATACATTTATAAATTTAAATTTAAATTTATAAATTTATTATTACAAAACAACTTTTAATGAAATTATTTTCTAAAAATTCAATTTTAAAACAAAACTAATTCATTTAAATTTTTTAACGTATTTTATATAAATTATAATTCTAATTTACTTTAAAGTTAAATTTTTAGAAAATAATTTCGTTTAAGTTAGTTTTGTAAATGCTTTAAGATTCTTAAGTAGAAGTCAATAAAGAACAGATAAACAAACTTTAAAATAAATGTATTTAAAAATTTTAATTTAAATGAGTTGTTAATTTATCTTTAAAGTTTAAAGTGTACTTTGAAGTTGGACTAATAGAAAATAATCTAATTAAATTAAAAGTTTAATTTAAATTTATTCAGAAATTATAATTTAAAAGATTTTAATGTGTTTTTTAAAGTTTTAAGTTTACTTTAAAGTTAGATTACTAAGAAATAAGTTAATTTAAATACTTAATATATTTTATCAAAATTATAGTTCAAAATATTTATTTATTTAAAATTTACTTTGAAGTTAGATGGATAGAAAATAATTTCATTTAAATTTGTTTTTTGTAAAACTAGAAATGAATATAAAACAGTTTGATAAATTTTAAAGTATATTAAAAAAATTATAGTTTAAATGACTGAATAACAAATCAATAAAAATCAATAAATTTAATTTCATTAAATGTTTAATGAATTTTAATTTTTGTTGAATGTCGTTATTTTGTCAAAATTATAAATCAAATCCATATGTTTTGTAAAGTTTAAAGTTTACCCCAATTTCATTAAAATTTGTCTAATGTGTTTTACTAAAGCTTCAAGTTGCAAGTTTAAATGTAAATAGTGCTTTGCTGAACATGACATCACCACCGATATCTGTCTTTCATTTCATACTCAATGTGGCTCTGTTCACAAATGTGCACAAAAATATTTGTAGCCGGAAAAGCAAATGTGGAAAAACAAACTGGGTCAAGTCATGCGCTTTCACTGCTTGCACACTGCCAAAGCTGGTTATTCTATACCTCATCATTAAGAAATTAAAAGCATTGAACCATTAACTTAACAAGCTTTCAATTTAACTAAAATTTTCTCAACATCGAAAGCCGAATAAACTCCAATACACAAAGACACATACACACACACACATCCATACATACAAAGGAAGAAGCAGTATGTATGGTACATGTAGGCCTGGCCTTTTTGTCAACTTGCTGACTATACATCTAAAGGTTTCCCCTTAATGTTGTTGTTGCGTTTGTTGTTGTTGTTGCTATTGTGCTGTCAATTAAAATTGATTATATTTGGTGGTTAGTATTGAGTTTCTGTTTACACTCGCGCGCTTATTTAATCGACTCCCCTCGGAGCTAAGAAGGAGACGCACAAAGCCATACAGGACGAGCGGCCAAACAACCCCAGCAAAGTAGCAGAGCGTCACATTATTAGCAACACCCAGACGTACATTTTGCGTCACTATGCAAGTATTTTTCTCCGCCCCCCTGCTGCCCAAAAAACGGGCCCACTTTCTTTGCTTTCATGTTACTGCTGGCACTTTCTTTGCCTTTGGTGCACACCCAGCAAACCTAATGACACTCCTGTTTGGCATTTGCTTATTTATTTATTTGTACACATTAGGCGACGCAGCACAAGTGGATAGTGAGACAACAGAGGCAAAATAATCAAGCGAAATCGATCGATCGATCGTTGGAATTGTGCGCCTTTGAGTTGTTGTAATATAATAGCAAAATAAAATGCGATTCCTTGAGGGTTCATTAATTACATTACTATCTATGGAAAGCTATATATGGGTGTTGGTTTATTTATGTGTTTGTGTGTGTGTGTGTGTGTGTGTGTGTGTGTGTGTGTGTAGGCATTTAATGTTCATTTAATGTATAACGTTACAAAGATTGCAAGGCTCGGCACTAATTAGTAGGGAATTCAAGTATTGGCCAAGTCACACACTGTGCATACAAATGCTTTTGTATGCGTGAATGTGTGTATGTGTGTTGGTAGCTGTATATGTCTTGCTTTCTTTGTATGCATGTCTGCCTTTTAGTGAGTGATATTAAATGTTGATTTGCCCTCAATAAGTCATGTGACACAATTGATGAGCATTTTTTGGACGTCAGTCTGCATAAAGTGAAAAGCTCATATGAAAATAATTTTTATAGAATATTGCAGAGACCGTAAATAATTATTATCGCAATATTTTTAATCAAAAAAATCAAGATGAAGGAAGCATTGCAGATATATCATGTAGTGCAATAAAGTGATTGTTTTTGAAAGCAGTTATCAAAAAAGCAATAACAAAAAATTTCTCGATTTTTATTTTCCGCTCACCGAATAATAATTATTTTTTGATTTATTTTTTCGATCAGAAAATAAAAATTATTTGTTGAGTTTTATTTTTTTGGGGAAAAATAAAAATTATGCGGTGAGTTTTATTTTTCACTTGCAGAATGAGAATTATTTTTCAGTATTGTAAATAAGCGCAGAATTGTCAATAAAAACATAGTATGCTTTGGGGCGCTGAGAAAGCAATGCACATTAAATGAAATTAATAACTTAGCAGCGATCAGAAAAGTATTTTCTCAATGTTCGAGTGGTTATGATTTATAAATGTATGTATAATTTTTTTTTTATTTTACTTTCAAATCTCATATCTCAGCTGTGTCAGCTCGTCACACTGTCAGCTAGCTGGCAAACTTAAATGCCATAAATAAAATCTCCCCTCTTCTACTATGAGCAAATAATTGAATCAAACTAATACGCACACCTCAAACTCATCCCGAGATGCATTCAATTTAAGTTTAGCATATTTACGAGCGTCAGTCTACACTTCCAATATTTCCAGCCGTTGAGCCACATTGTGCTTCTCACCCTTCCGCCCCCCAAATGATGTCTATCGAACGCAGGCAGCGACGGCGGCGGTCATAAATCTTTCATTAAAAAGCCATTTTTCACTCATCACTACTTATCGCTTCCCAAACCACAAAGAAAGAAAAATTTCACAAAAAGCACATAAAAAAACATTGCTAAACCCAAACCAAAGTCTGTGGAAATTTTCAACAATCCGCTAGAAATTTTTGACACATTTCCGCTTAACCCACATAAGCAGTTCGTGTTGCCGTTTTCCATTTGGTTTTCACTTTCTTAGCGAAGGCAAATGAGCGAAAGGAGCAGCCACCACAATTACAATTGTTGTTGTTGTTGTTGTTATTTTTGTATCTTAAGCCCTTGAGCTGTCAAGATGAAATATTTATTTGCGCCAACTCTTAAACAAACACTCACACACACATTTGCATAGCCTTCGGCAGAACTTAAGTGCCACAGCGCCTGAATTAAGGCGCTAAAAAAAAACACACACACACACAAGCAAAAGCAGTTAAACAAGTGGCAAGCAACAGCAGCAGCAGCAGATTTCAACAAAGACACTTTTTGGCACATAAATTATGCAACCATTTAACATAAATTACAGAGTGAAATTTTTTGAAAACAGAAATAAGTAAAATCGAACAAAAATTAAATGCGCCGCAAAGTATGCACAAAGAAATTTGTGTAATGATGGAAATGTGGCCAAAGAAGTGAAACGTTGAGAAAATAAAAAATAAGAAGAAGAAGAAGAAGAAGAAGAGTGTGAAAAGTGTAGACCAAAGCTCACACACACACTCATAGATACAGCAAGTCGCCATTAGTGCTCTAGAATTTTATGATTTACGAGCCAAATGTGTGCGCCTTGCTGCACGTGTGTGTGTGTGTATTGGCTGATAGGTTATTTTGTATCTTGTTGTTGTTGTTGCTGCTGTTGCTATTGGCATTAGACTGCCGCCTAAACGTCAAAACGTATTTGCCAATTTTTGGCCATAAATTATGGCACAAAATCGTCGCACCGACACCGACACCGGCACCGGCACCGGAACGCTGTGCGCAACATTACAGTTCGCTAGTAATGCGATAATTTATGCTTAAGTAATCGATTTTCTTGCCAACTCTTTTGTCTTACGCCCACTTGCAGCACTCGGGGGCCGACTGCCGGTTTTTTTATGCAACTTTGCCGAGCATGTTGCGGCGTCCACTTTATGGCAAAACGTGCGCACATAAATTCGTTAGCCGCCAAAGATGTTTCAGCACTTTGTGGCCGCTTACACACACACACACACACATACATACATACGAGCGCACATGCAGAGCACAAAGTACCAAATGTGCTGAAGAAATTTGAAGAAATAAAAATTCAAAAAAAAATTGTACGTATTTTTGCGCAATTTTTGCCGCCGCTTCCGTTTTATTGGCAAAGTTGCACATTGCCCCCCAACTTGCTGCCGCTTTTCATCTATTTTCGCTCCGCCCTCCACTTTCATGGCAAATGTATTTTTTATATGCTTCCTTTTGGACGCTCGCGTGCCGCATATGTTGGGTTCGCTTTTGTTTGCAGCCAACTTGCATTTCACGCTTTGCGCCACATCGCCACTGCCGCGACTCTGATTCGAACACGCCTCAGCAGGCACATTACTCGCCACTCGGCGCACTCGCTGTATGTAACATACCGAAACTTTTGCTCCCAATTTCGTTCTTATTTTTTAAGATTTTTTTATTTTTTATTTAATTTTTTTTTGGTGAATTTTCCACACATTTCTGCATTGCATATTTTTTCGGTATTTGCTGATTTACGAGCATAAAAATTATGGCTGCGGTTGCATTACGCTGTTTGCCGCTCGCTGCTGTCCCGCCCGGCCGACAGTTGTGTGCGCATATTGGCGCATTAGCATATGTTAATAAATTTCACGACAAGCAGCGCCGGTTAGCGAAAATTTCTACTTGCATTTTTTGCTCTCTCGTTCGGCGCACACAGCGCGCTTTTAGGCGCGTTGGCATTTTCGTTCGTTTTGCGTACTTTGTTGCGAATTGTCTTTGCTTTTTTTTGTGGCATTGGTAGTTGTTTTTGTCGTACTTGTGTTGCGGTGTGAAGGAAATTTCAGGCATTCGATGGAGATTTGCATGTAAAAACTGAAGAAATTTAAGCTGCTTCAGCTGGTCTTTGATGGTTGTTGGCGTTGCTTTGTGGCGTCTTAAAGCTGCGTGAAATATTTGGCTGATTCATAAAAATGGTTGAATAGAAAAGTAAAAGTAAGCTTTAATTAAGGTCACAACTAAGAAGAAGAAGAAAAAGAGTAATAAGAAAGGGGAATAAGAAGAAAAAAAATGGATACTGAAGTATTTAAAAAACAAACTAAAGTCACACAATTATTTTCTAATTTGCTTGATGATGCTCTACGATCTTTAAAATTTAGACTTGCAGTTGCACAGAAAAATGCCCCTTTCCATATAGGCAGTGGCGCACACAGGGTGAAGGGGGGAGTGGGGTTTCCAACCCCCAAATGCAAAAATTTCTGGTACAAAACATGATTTCAAATGGCATTGAGCTCAAAACTTGTACTGAACCTGTCCCCCTCGTCCTCCAAAAAGGAATCCTGTGTGCGCCACTGCACTTAGGTCAGATTACGTTAGGATAGTTGACCGATTTGGTCTTGCATAGACCCTGTTGGGTCCCTAGCGGTACCAGATGAAGGTCCTAAGTCGTAAGAAGTTGTGCCTGTGTTTTGGGCGAGTTTAGGTAGCAATTTGATCACTTTCCACTCATTCCTTCGAAATATTTGTTTCCAATTTCCAGTTGTATAAAAATGCGAAAAAATATTTAAGCCTTTCGCTACAGGTTTTTACTGGGGAAAGTTAAAATTTTATATTTTACGTCTTAGGCTTATATGTGGTTATATTAGCAACATTCCATAAGACATTTTTTAATTTTTATGCTCGGACCCTGTATTTTAGAGTGTGTTTCTATGTGAGCAACCACATCGTTGTGGCTGCAATAATTACTTAAACATAAAACTTTTTACGCATAACGAAAATTTGAATATTTCTTCATTTACTTCAGCCAAAATTAAAAACAAAAAGTATCTAAATTGAAAAAAACCTCAAATTAAACGTCTCTAATTTTTTCTGCTTCTTCTTCCTTTACTATGTCAAGATATACCATTAAAAAATGTGTATACTTCTCTTCTTTAAACTCAAAAATTCAATCAATCATTTCGTATTTTTCCTAAAACTTCAAACTATTCTAAAGACCAACAAAAAAAATGTATTCTTGCAACCATAGAGCATTCAGACTTCCACAAAGTAGCATGTTGCCATATGGCAACAAAATAGCGAAAGGGTTAATTGACTCACAATTAATTTTTTTTTTATAATTTTATATGTTTTTTGTTATAATGTTTATTTTTTTATAATTTTATATATAAAATATAAACAAAGGTAATGGTTAGAGGAAGAAGAAAAAATTAATTTGTATGTCTTCTGGAGTCCTCATGCTGTAGTTGGACCTTTTGTAAGATCTGCCTTCCTCTTCTTTGAGGAAAACGTGATTTGTACTTTTCCTGACTCGAACCTTCCATTAGGTAGCTTGTTGGAGTCATCACCGGACATTGTGCTATTTGATCTATGCTCATCAAATGTCGCCTTTCGTCCAGTGATGTCTGCAGAAGTTGCTGAAATGAAGAAGAGATAAAACCCATACAACAGGATTAGGACAGTCAAGATTTATGACAAACCTAGTTAACGCAGCAAAAGTTGAAATTTCGGGTCTGCTCTTCTTCATTCAGAGGTTCAATTAGTTTGCCCCCGATTGAGACTGTTGGTTAGTCCCAGAGAAATATAGAAAGGGATTCAAAATGGGCTTTTTCGGCCTCTGACCAGAAGTTCACACCTTCCCTACCTAATCTAGCCTACGTTTTCTAGACAAAAGTTTAGGTCACAAAATTACTTTCAGCTATGAAGAACGCTCCAGACTTTCAATTACACAAACATGTCCTTCCTCTCCATTTTTTCCATTTGCAAATATTTTTCATTGTAACAATTTCCATTTCGACTCCAACTAACCGTCAATTGTTTTTCCCGGTTTTCTTGCAGCTGTGAGTTCGATGAAGCCCAACATGGACACAACAAATTGCATCCTAGTCCAAGATGTCAAATCGCAACCGCACGATCTGCACGGCAACACGAAGGCAAACGGCCTGGGCGGCAATCAGCCGCCCACTGCCTATCCCACAGAGGAATCGATACAGACGAGCACGTCCGATCACAGCGCCAGCACCGGCTTCCAGGGCGGCCTTGCCATGCCGGGCATACAGAATTCGGCGCCATCGCTGCAGCTGCAGCATCAGCAACAATTGCTGCTGCAGCAACAACAGCCGCACGCCGTCAACCAGCAAATAATGTCCGGCGCACCACAGGACGCCTCGCATCTGCAGGATCAGTCGTATAGCGCCCAGCAGCAACAGCAGCAGCAGCAGCAACAATTGCTGCCCAACCAACAGCAACAGCAGCAGCAGCAATGGCCGCAGGTGGTCGAGCTGAAGGACTTCAACGAGCTGTACCATGCCAACATACCGCCCTATCAGTTCTGGAATCTCGAGTTCCGCAACAAGCATCCGGCCTTCATACGCTTCAATTTTACGCTGCCGTGGGGCGCCAATTTCGCGGTGTACTCGCGTCGCAACGTGGCGCCGTCGGTGACGCAGCACGATTTTGTCGAATTCATCAAGGGCGGCCGGCTGGACAGTCATTTGCGGCATAGGCGCAGCGCGCAGTGGCGCAATACGAGCGGCCAGGCCGCGGCCATGGCGCCGGCGCGCTTCAAGGATTTCGATGCGGATTACGATGTGCTGGCAGCAATGGCGGCACACAATGACAACAGCAATGGCGCCAATGCGGACGATGCGCTGCAGCGCGTCTCGCATGCGGCCAACGCGGCGAGCATGCGTTACAAATACCGGCCAACATTTGCGGCCGATAATGCCGGCGCCGACGACAATGACGACGACGACGACGACGACGAGGATTCGGTCATGGATGAGGACGACGAGTCGGCCTCGAGCGAGTACAGCGATTACGGACATTACGACATCGAAACGCCACTGGACACGGCCAAACAGTACGCACAGCGTCAGCAGGACAAATATCATTTGCTGTTCAAGCGTTCGGCAATGGGTGTGGCCGGCGGCGGCGCGGGCACCGATGGTGTGGGCGGCCTGCCGGCACTCGACATGGACACAATGATGGTGAATGTGTCGCTGCTGCAGTATCTCGACACGGGCCTGTGGTTCATTTCGGTGTACAACGACGAGTTGGTGGCGCATTCGGTGACGCTGATTGTCGAGGAGGCGGAGGGCGTGAGCACCACCTGCCCCAACGACTGTTCGGGACGCGGCAGCTGCTATTTGGGCAAATGCGATTGCATCGATGGCTATCAGGGCGCCGACTGTTCAAAGAGTGAGTGATTTCTCGATTTGTCTAAAGTATGAAAGTGGTGCTAGTGATTTGAAGTATACTTTTAGGGGATATGTAAAAGAAAAGTTAATGAGGGACGCAAGTAGATTTGAACATATTTTCTTTTTTGTGTGTAAATGTCATACTGGACAGGGGAGAGATTGTGAAGCCTACTTTTGGGCGAACAATTTAAAGAAAAGTAAATGAGGGACGCAGGAATTATATTTGGAACATACTTTTATTGTATTTTTTTATGTGTTTTGATGTAAAGCCTACTTTGGGGCGAAAATTTTAAAGAAAGCTAAATAAGAGACACAGGTATTATTTTGAAACGTATTTTTATTGTATTTTGAAGTGCTACACTGGAAAGGGGACATAATGTGAAGCCTACTTTTGGGCAATCAATTTAAAGATGAGAATATGAGAGACACAGGTATTATTTTGGAACATATTTTTATTGTATTTTTTTTGTGTGTTTTGATGTAAGTGCTACACTGGACAGGGGACATAATGTAAAGCCTACTTTGGGGCGAAAATTTTAAAGAAAGCTAAATAAGAGACAGGTATTATTTTAGAACATATTTTTATTGTATTTTTCTTTGAGTTTTCAAGTGAGTGCCGCACTAAACAGGAGAGAGATTTTTAAGTCTGCTTTTGGGCGAACAATTTAAAGAAGAGTATATGAGAGACACAGGTATTATTTTGGAGCATTTTTTTATTGTATTTTGAAGTGCCACACTAAACAGGGGCAGATTGTGAAGCCTACTTTTGGGCAAACAATTTAAAGAAAAGTACATAACTGAGGGACACAGCTTTTATTTTGGAACATATTTTTAGGGTTTTTCGTTTGTGTTTTGATGTAAGTGCCACACTGGACAGGGGACACAATCTGAAGCCTACTTTGGGGCGAAAATGTCATTAAGTGAAGAGGGACAAACAACAAAAAACATTTGTAAACCGAATATTCTGTTCATGCAGTTGTCCAGACCGTTTAAAAGAAGGCAGAGATAATCTTTAAGAGAGCCTCTGACAAGCATCTGTTCTACCGAATTCATTTGAACACAATTTTTGCTTGAAGTGAAATTTTGTCTATGCTTAAAAGTGCTTAAAAGCATTCGTAGAAACCCTCAATTGAAGTATGCTTTTAGGCTGAAGTGAACAATTACTTAGAACATTCAACGCAACATAAAAATTTTTAAACGTAAAAAAATTTTGCATATGAAATTTTCCAGCGAAAAGTGAAAAAGGGGAATTTCGTTTTCAGTAAAGTTTCTTCAGTTAAAAGAAACATAATTTTATTAAGCTGAAATAACAATTTACGCAGAAACCTTAACGCAACAAAGAAATGGAAAACCACACTTACACGGAAATTACAAAGAAAAAAATAATTAAGCAAAATACAGAAATGAATTTCCGTTGCATGCACATTCTGTGGCAGGAAAAACTTCAAGCCTGTTGGAATATCAAATTATTTTTTTAACAATAATTTTAATAATTCAGAAAAAAATTCGAGCCTGTTGAAATATCAAATTATTATTTTTTAATTATTATTTTAATAATTCCTTCTGTGTTGATATCTTTGAGAAATCATTTTTAAATATTTTATTTTACTTTCTTAAATTCCCACACTTGTTTCAATTGCAAAAACTCCTCATTTTTAAGCACTTAAACTGTAAAGTGTTCCTTTTACACATTTGGCCAGTGCTGGTCTGCCATTTTCATGCTGATGTGCCAATGTGTGAATAAAAATGAAACAAAAAGGACTAAAATATTCGTATTTGTTTTCTCAATTTAAAATCAAACAACAACAAACAGACAAACAAGCTGTCATCAGCACCTGACCGAATGCGGCTTTTTCCCAGTTATTTTCGACCTCTGTCCATAAGGAGCAAACTTGAGCAAAAGCAATAAAAACAATAACAAAAACAACGACCATCACAAAATGACTGAAGAAAAAGCATTTCAAAATTCACAAAAACAAGTGAATAAAATAAATTTGTTGTTGCTGTTGCTACCTTTTCACGCTGAACGCTTTTCACAGTGCGATTTTTGTGTTTTGTTTGTATGTCTCACTGGTTTTTTTAAAATGTATTTATTTATGCTTTTTTTCTTGCTCTCTTTCTCTTTTCATGTATGCTTTGGCCAACGGCAGGTGTCTGTCCGGTGCTGTGCTCGGCTCATGGCCACTACGGCGGCGGCATCTGTCACTGCGAGGAGGGCTGGAAGGGCTCCGAATGCGATATACCCGTCGGCGAGTGCGAGGTGCCGAACTGCTCGAGTCATGGACGCTGCATCGAAGGTGAATGCCATTGCGAGCGTGGCTGGAAGGGGCCCTTCTGCGATCAACGTAAGTACAAACAGGAACAGAGACAAGCAATACAACAACAATCACACAGCCACACACACACATACAACGGTACACCAGCACACGTGGGAGTGCAGTGTATGCACTTTTCGGTGTGTATGTGTAAGTGTGTGTGTGTGTGTTTGGCCGGACAGCGTACGTTGCGAGCTTGACAAAAGTAAACAAAGAAGCAAATGCGAATGCAAACAGCCAAGAACGACAGGCGGGTACCGGGAATTTTGGCTGTTTGTATAAAACGCATACACACAAGTCTCCATGTATGTGTGTGTGCGCCTGTTTTTGGTATTTCTTTCTGCAGTTACGGTCACAAACACAACGTTGACGCGAGCAAATTGTAAAAGTTTTGCAACATAAGAGAAGCGAAAAGACGACTTTGCGCGCTTGTAGATTGCGCTGGTGTGTGCTTTAAAATTGTATAGTTGTTGTAATTTTATTTATTTGTTATTTTTGTTTGTTTGTTGAAATGTGTAAGCGAATTCGCAGCTACCTGGCAACAACGTTGTATCTACTCACACACACACATAAATACTGACGCATACACGCGAACCGCTGAAAATATGCTCATACATATGTCAAAAAAATTCAACAAAATATGTTTTGTTTGTTGTGTTTTTTATGTGTATGTGTGTGCATATTGGCAAACTTTATGTCTTTCATACACGATTTCGTTCGTTGTTGCCGCTCCTGTCTAGCAAACTTTAATGTCGCACTTAATGAGCCGCTGCACAGTGATTCGACTCCACACAACCGCGGGACAAAATTAGAAGGAGTGGTTCGTTCTTCATAAAATTTGGTATACTAGTTAATCAATGCCTGCTGAAGTGAAATCTCCATTTTGTTTTTCTTAAAATTTTGTAGTTTGGCAATGCCTGAGACTTAAATTTGCAAATTTCATCACTATTGGAGAGCTATAGCACAAAGTGTGTTGGCTAGATTTTTCAGATTTTAAATGTAATCAGTAACGTCAACATTGATAGTTGCAAAGAGTAACAGAAATTGTCTTGGGATCCTTTAGTTTTGCAATAAAAATGATAATAATAGATGTATGTTTTGAATTTGTGCAGTTTTCTCAATTTTTCATGCTGATTGCATACTTTTAGGGATGAAAAAACTAATTTTGTCGAAAAATCGATGTTTAGACCACTTTTCAAATTGAATTATTTTCTGAGATCGGAAGATATCGGAGGATGTAATTCCATTATCAGACAAAGATATAATGCTTTTTAAAACAAAAAAAAATCCAGGAACATACTTTCACATACTTTGTAGATATTTTCCTCTAAGTTTTGCCAATTTTCAGATTTTTAATTTAGAAAAATATTTGGAATTAAAAGTGAAGTAAAAGCCTCAGCTTTGCAAATTTTGAGAAAACATTAAAAGCGAAAATGGCCACATCATTTCTTAATCTATATTGAAAGTTTTAGTAACTTCTTTGTATTTGTAGAAAATATGTGTTTACATTTTTTTGTGAAGAAAGTTTCAACTTTGAGCCGCTTTTGCATACACATTAATTACTTTTTTGCACAGATTTTTGGGGTTTTCTTAGTTGGAGTTTTACCTTTCAAATGACATCAAAATCGTTAAATTCTGAGACTATAAATTTTTTGAATTTTGTCTATGGAACGAATCACTGTGCGTTGGTGCAATTATATTCATTGTTGCTTTAAATTTGTTGGATTTTTGCAACAAAGTGGCACTTTTGTCATGGCTTTAACAAACAACAATAAAGCGAAAATATCATCGTTATTCAGCAGCTCAAGCACCAGTTTTGTTTTTGGCTTAGGTGAAAAAAAGTTGAATTTTTTCAGATAAAACTTTGCTTGTTGCACATTAAAAGCGCCAGAACTTCATAGTTCGTTATTAGCAAATTTCCAATGTCTCGATTAGCTAATCGCTTAAGCGTCTTTGTATTTCGTAAACAGAAAACTTAACCTCGACTTTGCCTTGTTGAAAGCTTAAGTTAAATATCAACGTTGCCGCATATGTCAGCAATATTTATGCAACACACTAACAATTTTGTGCAAATTTCTGGCTTCGTTCGTAACTAACACACAAACTAAATGAGAATTTATCCGCACACACACACACACACACACCCACAAACACACTGAAGCATGACTGAAACTTGCCGCATGAAAGTAACAAAAATTCACACAAAAACCAAAATACAAATGAAATGCGACAAAAAAGTAATCATTGACAGCAGTTACACGTTGACCAGCTGACCAACGTTGCCAACTTGTTTTCGGCATACGACCAACGACCGACGTAACGGCATGAAACGACTCACCGAACTTATGTACGCAATACTTGAATGCCATTTTAATGACCACTTTTGTACGTGTCCAACATGCTAATCGCTCTACTCTACTCTACTCTCTCCCTCTCACTCTGCGTGTTCGTTCATTTGCTTGCCTCCCCATTCCACACTTGAACGTCAACAAAATTGCTCATTGTGCCACACGAACACCCCCGCCGCACACAGACGACTGTCTGGATCCGTTGTGCTCGAGTCATGGCACTTGTGTTGCCGGCCAGTGCTACTGCAAGGCCGGCTGGCAGGGCGAGGACTGCGGCACCATCGATCAGCAAGTTTATCAGTGCCTGCCCGGCTGCTCCGAGCACGGCACCTACGATCTGGAGACGGGTCAATGCGTGTGCGAGCGCCACTGGACCGGGCCGGATTGTTCGCAAGGTAAGTGAAAATTGTTTTGTTTTGCTTTGTTATGGCAGTTCTTCGCTGTAAAATTGTACAAGATGTACAAAAGTTTAGTTGAATTGCATGAATTGTGCGCAATTCGACTGTGACTTGAATGTGTTTGGTGGGAAACAATTTATGTGGCAAGTGAAATTTGTTGCAATTGCAAGTTCCCAAAAGTATGCTAACAATTTGTATAGCTGAAATTAAATTTAATTTGTTAACCCTTTCGTTATTTTGTTGCCATATGGCAACATGCTACTTAGTGGACGTCTGCATCCTCTATGGTTGCAAGAATACATTTTTTTTGTTGGTCTTTAGCATAGTTTGAAGTTTTAGGAAAAATACGAAATTAATAAACTGAATATTTAAGTTTTAAGAAGAGAGGTATACTCGTTTTTTTAATGGTATATCTTGAAATAGTAAAGGAAGAAGAAGCAGAAAAAATTAGAGAACTTTTTAATTTGGCGTTTTCTTTCAATTTAGATACTGTTTTTTTTAATTTTGGCTGAAGTAAATGGAGAAATATTCAAATTTTCGTTATGCGTAAAAAGTTGTATGTTTAAGTAATTATTACAGCCACAACGATGTGGGTTCTCTCATAGAAAAACACTCTAAAATACGGGGTCCGAGTATAAAAATTAAAAAATTTCTTATGGAATGTTGCTAATATAACCATATAGAAGCCTAAAACGTAAAACTTAAAATTTTAACTTTCCCCAGTAAAAACCTGTAGCGAAAGGGTTAAGGAATATTTGTTGAATAACAAAAGGAATGTTTAAAGCTGAGAGTTTATGATTTCATTTGAATTCTACAGAAGTATGATAGTAGGTGGGTTAGGGGATCGTGTCGAGGACATCACTGCCCAAGGAAGTCGAAATGATTCCGTTAAGGTTTTTTATTATTTTATTTCATGGCTTTCTGAGAGAAAATTGTCAGTGATTTGGACTCTTTTTCTGAAGACTAATTTATTTACAAAAATTTGAAAATATTTGTAGCAAAACAAAATAGTTTCTAACATGATCCATGGATATTTAACACTAGAAAGACCGCAAGCTTTCCATGCCTACAAAGACTACATATTATATCTGCTGATGTATCGAAAAGTACACAACGGATTTGGATTTGGAATTGTAATTGTAAAATCCTAATTGTAGAAGTAATTGTAGAACCCAATAAAAAAATAAAAGAAATTAAAGCAAAATTTGATAGAAATACTAAAACACAGATATTTAAAAATGTAAGACTTTCAAAATGACCGCAATGGTCTTTCTAGTGTTAAGAAAGGTTGGATCGGTTAAAAAAGTAGTAACAAAAATTTTACTATTATTTATTTTTATTTTAATGTGTTCCATTTCAAAAAATTCTTTGTGCGACAAAAATTAAAAAAAAAATGCACACCGGAAAAAATCCATATGGGTGTAAAACCAAACCATAGACCAAACATAGTAATACTGCGTACTCAGTTTTTCATTTCTACATCCTTTGTCCTTTTAAAAGGACTTCAAAATTTTGAAGAGGATAAAAAATAAAAAATATAAAAAATACTTAACCTCGTTAGAATATGGCGATATGTATATCAAATGAAAGAGGAAAGGCTCCATTATTTAAATAAAATTGATTTTTATCTATTTGTAAAAAAAGGATATGAAAAAGGTCCTTTGAAAATTTTAATCCTTTATATCCTTGAAAATTTGTATAGAATTTTCTTGAAAAGTTAGTATGTTAAAACCCAAAATCTCCTTAATCACGTGTAAAAAAATTATTCTCGCTTCATTGATTTTGTATCTTTTTATTATTTAAAATACTGATACTCAAATAAATTAGAATTTTTGTACTTCATTAGAATTGCAGCTTTCGGCTTTTTTTAATAACTTTCGAATCAACAAATTCAGAGTAATGAAGTCCTACAAATGATTCTCAAATCACATTTGCTCAGTCTCAGCAACTAATTGGATCTGCTGGATTGAAGCACATCGACTACCTACACCCCTGTGTCCTGTGTCCTTTGCTAGTAGTCGTAATTTTTTCTGTTACAAACTGCCACTCATAACGGCCTTAAATCGCTGGCTGAGGGCCCACAAACAGGGTCTGCGAGCCTCGTTTCTCCTTTTCTCGTTTCCCCTTACATCAGTTGGTCCGAAGACCCACACCAGTCATACTAAATTTTCTTCGCTCAGTCTGCTCCGTTTGCTGTTTGCTTTCCACACAATTTGAATGTCACTTGCAATGCGCAACAAGCTGTGACAAACGCTTGGCTATCGGAGCTATAAGCAACACAAATTTTGCTGCACAGAAGGCAAATAACTCCGCCTGAAAGACGGTGATCTGTTTGCCAAGTGAGAGAGAGATTTTGATGTGCTCAGATCCTGAAATGAAGCCTGCCCCAGATCTGCCTCTATCAGTGAGCCATCCGTCCTTGTCACCAGATGGCGTCCAGCTCAAAGCCATCACAGCCATAATTATGTCACTCAGTGCGTTCTGAGATGGTGCGCCAATACTGGTAACGTAAATCAATATCCGAGCACATATGTAGCATCAATAGTACCTTTCCTTTCTGACCGACTGGCAGACTGCTTAAGAAGTAAGACCTCCTTAGAGTTCCCTTATCTACATTACAAAATCTGGAACTTTTCTTAATCCATACTTCTTTCAATATTTTCATGTAAGCGTTCCAACTAAACTCAACTACCTCCAACTTTTCTCATCATAAATTCAAAACATGTAGATTTTGAAAAAATGCCAACTCATACAAATCACATATTTTAAATATTCTCCCATTGCTGTTTTGCAATTTTCTAGCGTAAATAAATAAATAACATTATAAAAAATCAAATCAAATTGAATTTTAAATCAAAAGTTCACATTACTTCACACTTGACTCTCTTCTCTCTCACGAGTTGGACTCCAAGTAAACCAGCACAAGTTCCATACATTTGCCAAGGCATGGGACCCTGAATTCATCAAATCACACATTTACATGCATAATTTAAAAGAAATGTCCTCATCACAACGTAGCCACATACAAATAACACTATTTGCAATTATGATGGGGAATATAAAATTAACACTATGCCAGCAGTACAAGTTGAGGTGAAAAATGTGAACGACTTGCATGAAATAACTAACAACTAAAACAACAACAAACAGCAGAAATATTAATGTATGCGCATGTGTGTAGGTTTGTACAGAATTGCATGCAGCCACACATTGCTGCGCTCAAGGCAGAGTTGATTGATTTGCAAGTGCAGCAAAGCAGCAAACAAATAATGCCAACGGTAAATACACAAACAAATACAGCAATGCAGTTATTGAGTTTGTGAATGTGTGTGTGCATTTTAAAGGAAAAAGTCGGTTTAGAAAAAGTGACACACACACACACGAACACATACGCACTTGGAGTAATATGAACTTAACAGAGCCCACTCAAAGGGCAGTCGAGCTGACGTGTACAAATGAATTTGTTCAGAAGTGTCACACTTGCAAGTAACAACAACAAATTGATTGCTATAGTTTTGTAAACTCACACACACAAATACACGTTTTCACATTTTCACTGGCAGAGTGAGTGCACTGTGCAACGGCCACTGTACAGCCAACTGTGCGTATGAGTGATTTTAAATGTGGTTCATCAATTTTGCAATGTACGAAAATTGAATGCAGTTTTAGTTATCGTTTGTTGTTATTGTTGTTGTCATTTTGCATTTGGCATGTTCTCTGAATAATTTCGAATTTAATCCACGTCTTGATTTCGCCCACTTCAGCCGCAGCAGGTGATTTTCCAATTTCTTGCATGTGTCTTATTGCAGCTTTTTGAATAATTTACACAAAAATTGAATTCGTATCAAAATGTTGTAGTTTTTCTTTGCATTTATGTGAAAGCAATTTTCAATAACCAACACTCCTACATTTGTATGAATTTCTATTTAAAGGTGGTAATTGAGTTCAGTTTGCGACGTTACCAGCTAAAATCGTAATAACAACTGCAACTGCTGCCTTCGCATATTTGGCGCAGTGTTTTATTTAGTTATGCATATTTTTAGTTGATTTGTATTTATGCATTTGATTGGAATTTAATCAAGCGATCGATTACCGCATTATTGCCAATTACTCATACATTAAGTACGCATTCTGTGCCATATAACTGGCTCTATGTATGTGTATGTGTGCGTGGCATGCAAATACCGCTTCTACAACTGTTGGTATTTTAACTGATATTATACATACACAGCCATTGTTGTTGTTCTTGCTGCTGTTGTCTGAATTAGACTTGGCTGTGGCATATTTGGAAAATGCCTCGGATTGTTTGGGGCAAAATTGCTGTTGTTGTTGCGCATTAATGCATTGCTATTATTTGCAAGTGTTTTGCTTGTTGCTGTGCTGAAAATAGTTTTTGCCTGGCATAATTGCAAAATCCTTGCAGATTTCGGTTGTTAATATTTGGCTTAGATTTAGATTAAAATTGTTGCGTAGACTTTCAATTGTCTAAGTGAATATTTGAAGAATTTTACTGATTTGATCAAGTTTGCTAATTGCTTTGTGAATATAAACAATAGGATTGAAAACCTAAACTTTCAATTGCTAGTTCTGAAGGGCTGAGACTATCAAAATTTTTATTAGTTAAATAAATTAATAATTAATCATTTGGCACATAGGCTGGAATGTTCTTCAGGATGTCCTTTCAGGCCTTTTGGGTCGCTTCTATGTGTTCAAAACACTTTCCTTTTATTGACAAATGCATTTTTCCTAAACAGATAAAAGTCACACGGTGTCAAATTGGGCAAAACCGGAGAGTAGTAGAGATTTAAAAGCTATTTCTAGTGAAAAAAATCCATCTTTGAGATGCGTCAGTCAACTTTTACAGAATGAGATTCAGGAAGTCAATACCAGCCTTTTTTTAAGTTCTCAAAACTCTTTTCATTCATCAGAAAAAGCATTTTTTGGAAAAGGCTTAAGTCGCAGTGTCAAGTCAGGCAAACTCAGAGAGTAGTTGACAGTAATAATGAAAATTAAAAAAAAAAAAAATTGCTAAAAATGTCTATTGATGAGCTGATTTCAGTCAACTTGAGCAGAAGAAACCATACTCACACTTTTTGTAGCCCAAATGTTCAGTTAAAACTAATTTTTGAAATATTTAAATCCTATTACAAGATTGGTAATAGACATTTTGGCTGATTTTTAATTCGAATCATCAATCTGTGATCACAGATTTCGGTTGGCCAATATTTGGTTATCCTTAATGTGCTCACAACTGTTTTTAAATCGCCCATACCACTCATGTACTCTGTCTCTAAGACAAACAATTAGCACCATGAACTTTGTTCATCAATTGAAATATTTCGGTGAAAGTTTTACCAAATCGAGAACAAAACTTAATATTGACCAATGACGAATTTGCACCGATGAGACAAACATACTTCCCACTTCAGACGCATTGACCCTCCAATTAACCAAATGTCAAGAAATTTAAACTGAAAATAGGGCAAAAATATACTTTTCCAACGCACTAAGTCACAGAGAGGTGGCGCCACCAAAAACTGCTCTACTTCCTGTTTACTTTGCGGTCAATCTTCCCGCTATTCATTAAGGATGCGAGAGGATATCGTTGCGCAAAATTTACATGGACTACTTGAAAGGAGCGCAACTAGGTATGTTTTAATATAAATGGAATTTTAAGGGAACAAAATTATCTTATTTTTTTAATTTATTTATTTTAATTTATTTATTTATTTATCTTCGGCTCTAGTCCTTCAGCACTTTCTCCTGTACAGTTTTCAACCATTCTTTGCACTTTACTATAGTAAACTTGTAAAGTATAGGAAATTTGTATTTAGAATAATAATATTTTAATAATTAATAATTTATTTTTTTTAATAATAATTGACTGGTACGACAGCCCGCTTACGCGAGACTAAGGCCTAGCTTCCCGAAACCACCCGTGTTGTGCGTGTGAATTTGTACGCGGGTGGAAGGGACCTACAGTTTTATGCCGGTTCCGAACGGCAGGTTGGGAGCTTTTTCATAAGCAATTTTTACTCTCAGAGGTTTGCCATTTCCAGCTGAGAGGACAGCCACCGAAAGAGAAAACGAGTTTTCCCGTTATTTTTTTTTTAGGTGTTATTACAGGCAGTATTTGAACCTGAGGTTGCTGCCTTCGACTCGCGGTCCAACGCACTAACCAACTGAGCCACGGCGGCTGCCATTTGTATTTAGAATGTCAGCCTAAAAGTATGCACTGCATGAGGACAATTAGGCGACATGAATCTACCATGAAATATTTTGTCTATGGCTTTGCATATCTTAAGGTCTTAATTTGTGTTCTTCTTAAGGTAATTTGCAAACTCCATACCAGAAACTAACCTAAGATAAGTTGAAGGCAACACAGGACAAAATCTGGCCAACCTGCCTTCTTTTATCTTTTGTCTTTGTAGAGAATTTCTCTCATTAAAAAAGGATCAGATCAGAACCATGATTAGTGTTCTGACGGTTCACTGTGTAATTGACACCCAGGCAAGAAGGTTCGGCTTGCTTTCTAATGACTGCAAAGTTCGTCGTATGGTGAAGTGATCAAAACAGGAATAGAAAGGAATTCTTTCAGAATAGTTGTGGGTTCCAGCCATAATACTTCGGCTGGAATATAGAATGTAACTCTGTGTTACATGGCTACTAGAGCCCTAGTGCCATCCAGCTGTAGAGAGCCAATGTGAGTATGGTTCTACGGCCGAAGTGTTTCATCCAAATAGCCTTTTATGTGTTTGTGGCTGAAGAGCCGAACTTATGCTGATGCAATTGTTGATCAAAGCTGCATGGATGATCACCTTCTATGCGTTTGTCCTGCTTTAGCTAGAAGAAGAAAGACTCACCGGGTCAACTTCTTCTTCGATAGTCTACTTGATCTAGTCAATAGGACTATTCATAGTCTTTTACTTAGGCTTCATGAGGAGCTCAAACTGGTTCAATGGGTGAACAGACTTAAGTTCGATTGATTATGGTTTGCACAAATAACTCATCAACTCAACTCATCAACAATTCATGAGTTATCTGTGGCCTCCGTCTTGGCGTAGCCACTCCTACCTAACTAGGGGTATTCACAGCTCTACCAAAGTTTTTAATAAATGCTTATGTGAACTAAAAACAGCAATTTGGCATCGAGCATTGGAAATACTACTGCAATATTATAATAAAACAGTATTAGTAGATATAAAATAGCACAGTAAGATTCGTTTAGTACAAATTTCTGCAAAAAAAATTGTTCTTTTTTGCAACTTAAATTGCAAAATCCAATTGCAAGAAAAATATCGTTTTTCACATTTCACAATGTGAGCAGTAGAATCACCACTTCTTTGTGCGAGTGTAAATAAAATAAATTGAATAAATTTCAGCCTCAATGCGAAAGGTGACACAATTCACAGCTGCGTACGTGCATTTTTTTTTTATTACAATACGTCCGCCGCGCTCGCCGTTCTCGAGCATTGACCACTTCAAACTGTCACTGCAATATTTGTCGCACTACTCGTTTTTTTTCGCCAGCACTGAAGCACTGAGCTCCACTGAATAAAAAACGGGCGGGAAACGCACACAAAATAGGGTCAAGGATGTGCCTGTCATTGATATCTTCTTGCTTCACTTTTCAGCCGCATTGCGACAACCGAACGGTTGTCCCTATTTCGGCACAGCAATGAAAGGTGTTGACAAAAAATTGCGCCTCACGTGTACAAGTGTGGGTGTATGTGTATTGCATTGTATTGCAAATAAATTCGAGCTCTTAACGCAGCACACACACACACACATACAAACATATGCAATAAAATTGACAACACAAAAGCTGGCCTAGTGGGCTGAAATTGTAATCTCTCGCACTCTCTCGTTGAAAAGTGAAAAGTTTGTGGCTGTGTGTGTGTGTGTGTGTGTAGGTGTTGCTTTAGCTGTATACAAGAGCACATGCATGTATGAACACATACATGTATGAATGAATGGTTGGCATTGGGTGGGTGGGTGGTTGGGTTTCATTGCAAAGTGATTGGCGCGTCTGGCGGCGCTTAAAAGTATGCAGCTATTGAATTTTTAATACACGCTTTAAGCGTGCATTGCCCCAACTCTATGTTGCGCTGTACTTATTCGTATATCGTTCAACATGCCGCGCTTATATCGTAAAAGTTTTTATGTGCATCTAGTTTGATTAGAAGCTTAACTTTATAGGCTTTCGAAATACGCCAGCAACGGCACTTGAAATGTTCGCTGCACAAATGCCAACAATGCGAAACGACAACGCAGGTGCAAAGGTGAAATGCGTGTACGAAAAGGAAGAGCACTCGTAATTTACTTTTGATTACACGCACACAAAGGTTAATGCCAGCACAAAAACGACAACGAAAGCGGATTATCGTGTAGAAGTGTATGTGTGTGTGTGTGTGTGTGTGAGTGTGTGTGTGTGTGTGCCAGCAGGAGTCTGGTATGTAATGCGGCATAGATGTGAGTTTGATGACTCTGAGCACAGAGTGTGGGGGCGGGGGGCAATTATATTGTCAGGCATGAAAATTTCCTTTAATTCAAATTACTGAAATATTTCGAACAGATATTTGTGAAGAAAATATTGCGAAGAAATATTGCATACAAATAGGCGTTGTTGACAGCTACAGCTGAGAAGAAAATGTCGGTAGTTATAGTTGGCGCAAAAGTCAATAGTGAAGAAAAGTATAGCATACACATAGGCGCCATGGACAACTATGGTCGAGTAACTAACAATGGGCAAAACTTAACGGTTATATGTAACTGAAAAGTTATTTGAAGAGGAAAGAAGTTAGTGTTGCATATGTTTAGGCGTAGTCTTTTAGTAATTGTTTAAAAATGATGGGAAACGCTAAACGGCTACAAGTGACAAATTGGTTGAAGGAAAAATAAGTGAACGTTGCATATGTTTAGGCGCTTTTTTCAAATGATAACTGAGGAATGTTCGGCAAAGCTAAACGATTATAACTGAAAAGGTTTTTGAAGGGGAAATAAGTTAAAGTTGCATATTTTTAGGCGCTGCTTTCTAGTGATTGCTTAGAAATGATTGGGAACGCTAAACGGCTACAAGTGACAAATTGTTTGAAGAAAAAATGAGTTAAAGTTGCATATGTTTAGGCGCTGTTTTCTAGTGATTGTTAAGAAATCTTCGCCAAAGGGAAACGACTAGTTGGAAGGGGAAAAAAGTCAATTTAAGCTAAACGACTTCATGTGACAAATTGTTTGACAGAAAAAGAAGTAAAAGTTGCATATGTTTAGGCGCTGTTTTCAAATGGTTATAAACTGAAAAGTTATTTGAAGGTGAAAGAAGTTAAAGTTGCATATGTTTAGGTGCTGTTTTCAAATAGTTATAAACTGAAGAGATATTTGAAGGGGAAAGAAGTTAAAGTTGTATATGTTTAGGCGCTGTTTTCAAATAGTTATAAACTGAAAAGTTATTTAAAGGTTATAAACTGAAAAGTTATTTGAAGGGGAACGAAGTAAAAGTTGCATATATTTAGGCGCTGTTTTCAAATGATAGCTTCGGTAATGTGGTAGTTACAGTTTGTTGGTATAGGAAGGTTCAGGGATTTCTACAAATGTGGAGATTATAACAACGAGTGTTATGATCTCTATTTTTATATCAACAAGTGGCATGATCTCTATTTCAATTATGACTATTTAAACTTTTTAATTTAATACAAACATTTCAAGTCACTAAAATTTCTCTTCAATTTTCTCATCAAATTACAAATTTAATTTCTAGTAATGCCTTTTAAACTTATAAATTTATATGTTTAAAACTACAATTCACATTGATTTCATCACCCTTTTCAAAAAATTGCTTTTCAACGTCTGGAGAATTTCTTTGAAATGTCATCAAAAGCATTTTAGTGGCAAATGCCACTTAAAATTCACTTTGAACTTTCACTTAATTTCCTTTCAATAAAAGAAAACAACAACAACTCTCACACCTACTCTCACACACACACACACATAAACACACACACCTTTGAAAATATTTGTACGTATGTATGCGCACAAGTAGAGCAATTAAGCGACCATTTGTTGATTGCGCTTTCATGTCGCCACACAAATGCAGCAACAAAAAGCGGCGCCGGCGTGGCAACGACAAAAAAAGTAAAACAAGAAAAGCAACAACAATAACAACAACAACAGCAGCAGCAGCAAAATCTTATCTTGGCATTGCACACACACGCGCTGAGTGTTGCAACACACGCCGCAGCAGCAACACTTGAGTGATTTATGTGTACAACACACACACACACACACCAACTCACACGCACGTGAACACACTCAGGCAGAGCTCAGTTGGGCATAATGCTGTCAAGCTAGCAACCTGCAACGTGCAACGTGCAACATGCATTTGCATTGCACGCGTAAGAAAGTAATTTTCGTTTGCTTGATTATTTTATCATTTCCCGAGCTTAGGGGGAAAAAAATGCTCAAGTGCTTGTCTGCCGTTATGAAAAGCGTGTTGACGTGCCTTATTTTATTTTCTAAACCAATGCACATTTCTCTTGCAAAGCAGCACTTCTTCTTGCGTCCTCGCCAAAGTCGCCTGCCAGACATTTACTGGCACTGCCAGCGAATCTATCAATTTGTAAATGTGTGCGTGCGTGTGTCGCAGTGTTGCCACATTTTCCATTTTAACACTGGCGCTCGTGTGGCAGCCAGTGTGTCTGCGCTTTGCATGCCGCTAATGTGTTGGTGTTGGTGTGTGTGTGTGTGTGTGTGTGTGTGCGAGTGCGATCTCATATCGCTGCCTGCAAGTGCAGCACATCCTTCAGGTGAGTGCCGCACGCTGCTACGTGCATCTTCATCACACACTTAACCCGCCCACGTGCACTTCAGCGCCACATGCTCGACGTACGTTCGTTCGTTTGTCTCGTCTCGGCGCGACTCGCCAGCCTGGCTTGTTGTCTGTCTTGGCCGCGCGCTTTGCCTTGTCTGCCTGTCTATCTGCCGCCCTGTCTGTCTAACTGAGCCGGGCTGCCTGTCTGCTTACTTGCCGCCACCGAGTGCGCGTTGCTTGCTAAATTCATGCGGCCCAAAGCTCAATCATTGACTCAACGAAAATGTACAACGTGCAGCACCGCCATTGCCGGCGTGTGAGTTCAGCGCGACAATGTCAACGGTGCACGCGGGTGGCACCATTTCACAACTAAAGCAACAACGTTGGCAGCAACATACAAAAAAAAACGCCAACTACACACTTCGTGCTGTGCGGCGGCGGCCAGATTTGCATAGCACAGGTTAATGTCCTTTCGATATACGGCATGCAGCGCGTATACGTGTTCATAACGTTGAGCGCGGCGACAGTGAATATGAAAAAAATTACTCTACACACACACACGTACATGAACGTGTTTGTGGCGTTGTGTGGCTGCGCGATAAAATTGCTTATAGTTTAGCGTTGAATAAATGGGGAAATAAATGAAAAAATGTCATCCCGAAAGGATATGGCAGCGCTCATATACCTTAATAAGCAGCATATTTGCAATATTCATTACATACAGGGTGTGCTGACAATAGTTCGTTGAGGATTTTTCAGGGTTTTACGTTACATTGATATGAAAACGCTATGAGGAGGGAATCGAAGTTACCGCGAAGGTTTTTCACTATTGGACCTATTACCATGAAAAGTATGCAAAATTAATGTATATTTAAAAATATATTTTTGTTGGCTTAGAACTGGGACTAAAAAAGCAGCAATAATCTCTGAGGAAAAATTCAAATATTCAACTAAAATATCTGAACTCTAGATCTGGCCTCAAGAGCCGCCTTGGCTCTTTACTTTGCGAGTCTTTAAATCTTTCGCTAACCATTTCGCCTTTTAACCCTTTCGCTACAGGTTTTTACTGGGGAAAGTTACAATTTTAAATTTTACGTCTTAGGCTTCTATGTGGTTATAAGTATTAGCAACATTCCATAAGACATTTTTTAATTTTTATACTCGGACCCTGTATTTTAGAGTGTTTTTCTATGAGAGCAACCACATCGCTGTGGCTGTAATAATTACTTAAACATAAAACTTTAAAACTTTTTACGCATAATGAAAATTTGAATATTTCTTCATTTACTTCAGCCACAATTAAAAAAAAAAGTATCTATGGTAAATTGAAAGAAAACGTCAAATTAAAAAGTTCTCTAATTTTTTCTGCTTCTTCTTCCTTTACTATGACAAGATATACCATTTAAAAAACGTGTATACTTCTCTTCTTTAAACTTAAATATTCAGTTTATTAATTTCTTATTTTTCCTAAAACTTCAAACTATTCTAAAGACCAACAAAAAAATGTATTCTTGCAACCATAGAGGATGCAGACGTCCACAAAGTAGCATGTTGCCATATGGCAACAAAATAGCGAAAGGGTTAATTGGCTCTAAAATGTGTCTAAAAACTCTGCTAAAGCTTCTACAGTAACAGGATCACTATGATGTGTGTAAGAGGACATTTCGATATGGAGAAGAAAGGGTCAGAACAAGACTTTTGTGAAACTGAGCCAAAGAATTGCACTAACCAATTCATGAGTAGATGATCTTGCTGACAGTTGAGTGATCTCAGTACACCGAGAAAAAAAGGCCAGAATAAGACTTTTGTAGAACTTGAAGAAAGAATTAGACTGACCAAGTCAAGGGTCGATGGTCTGGTGGACAGTTGGGTACAGCGAAATGAAAGAGCCATAACAAGACTTTTGTGAAACAGAGCCAAAAAATTGGACTGACCAAGTCAAAGGTCGATGTTATGGTGGACAGTTAAATGATCTCAGTATACCAAGAAGAAAAGATCCGAACAAGACTTTTGTGAAACAAAGCCAAAGCATTGGATGAGAAGAAGGGGCCAGAATAAGACTTTTGTAGAGCTAAGAGAAATATTTTGACTGACCAAGTCTTGTCGATGATCTGGTGGACAGTTGATTGATCTCAGAACAAGACTTTTGTAGAACTGAGAGAAAGATTTGGACTTACCCATTCAAGGGTCAATGGTCTGGTGGACAGTAGAATGACCTCAGTGTACCAAAAAGAAAGGGTCTCAGCAAGGTTTTCTGTAATACAGAGCCAAAGAATTGGATTAAGCAATTCAAGGGTCGATGGTCTGGTGGATAGTTGGGTACATCGAGATGAAAGGGTCAGAACAAGACTTTTTCAGAACTGAGGCAAAGAATTGGACTAAGCAACTCAAGGGTCGATGATCTGGTGGACAGTTGTGTGACCTTAGAAGACCATATGGGGGAACTGTAGGCAGTCTAAGGCAGCCTTAAAAACGCCAATGGACCGCGAAACTGGAAGAGTTTAAAGTCTTGATTGGAGAGCTTTTGGATGGCTGACTGCATTAATAATGGGACTCAATAACTTTAGATGGTTACAACTTGTGCTTCGAAGAAGCTTGTAGAGGTATGTAAGTAGATTCTGGGTCAATCGGTCATAAAAGAACACGAGTTGTGGAGTCATAGAAATCTACTAAGTAGAGATAATGCATGACATAGTATTGAGGAAGGAATATCGATGATTGCGACAGATTTCCGGAAGACTAGTGAACAACTGCATGGGAACTAAAAGGGACTCACTATGTGGTCCTCTACGGCAAGTCCACGGACAAGAGATGGTTTTTAGTCGGTAAAAGTTCGACAGGCTGGCTAATACAGGTCTACCAGTTTCTTTGAAGATTTTCCACTACCTTCAGAATTTGCGCCTTTAAATGAAATATTTCTTTCGGCAGATACTCTTTCAGTCGAAAATTCTTGCTTCTTCCAGCATTTAAATGTCGTTGCTTTGCCTTGTTCGGTTTCACTAGAAGATCCAAATGATTTACCTATGGCAACATTGTTTATGAATTGAATCTGCATCGTTTTAATTACCATTTCCCAATTGTTTCAGCTTCATTAATTTTCATATCAGTTTGTTAAATCCACAAGCGAATTGCACTTAGTAATTGAAATGATTTGGAAGGAGATAGTTTTTACTTTAAAGTGATCCAAGTCTTTGTATAACTGGCACCCTGTACCACATTAAGCGCTCATTTCACTTACATATCTACATGTGTATATTTCCTTCTTTTTCCCCACCATATAAGCGGATTATATGGAGACTTTACTATTACTTACTATTAAACATTTAAGAGAAAGAGCAGCCAACGGGTAGCAAAGCGTGCCAGTTGAGAAGGATGCATAGAACATTAGCGTGAAGTATCTTGCTGAGCGCCCACTTAAAGTGCACTTACGGCACAAGTACGGCACTCTTCTCCCTCAACTCTTTTCATATTTGCCACTACCGAAAAACCTTACTTTATTACACACAGAACACTTCAATATCAGACATTCAAGTTTGTGCTCTCAAATTTAAACTTTAAACCTAAGCACAATGCGCGTTGCCATGGTGTACAAGTACTCCAGCCACACATTTCATCAATTCCCTCTCCCTCTCCATCTCTCTCTCTCTCTCTATTTCATTTTAAACTCGGCGCTTACTAACCTAACACCACAAAGTTGCCACTAATAAATTAATTTTCATGGAAAAACCTCGTGTTATTGCGCATTTCGGTCTTGGCCATATGCTGTCGGCCCCTTAGGCGTAAACCTTTTTGCCATGTTTTGCAGTTATTTTCATTTTTCTACTTGTTAATTTTGTCTGCTCTTCTATTCTTTTTTTTCAATTTATTTTTTATTATTCTTTTTTATTTACCTGTAAACTTCAGTTATCTGTAAATTTTCCACCACTCTTACCTGTCGTTGCTATGGTTTTGATGCTTCTTTTTTTTTTTGTTTTCCGCCACGTTGCGCATTAAGTGTGCCGCTAGCGTCATATAAATTTCTCGCACAAATGCATTGCATACTTTCAGGCATGCTTTAGCCGCAAAATAAATTGTAATTTCCCGTTAAACGTGTGCAGTTAGCAATCAAATAAGAAAAAAACGTTGTTATAGGAAATGTGCTGAAAAACGAGAAAACTGACTAAGGTGAATGAGAGAGGTGAAAGAGGGCTTAAAGTGAGAGCAAGAGAGATGGCAGAAAGAAGCAAAAGCGTTGGTGTTACTTTGAAGCGTGTCTGTGCCAAGTTTAATAGTTATTGAGTTATTGAGTTATGAGCCAAAGTTGAAATTACTGACAAAAAAATCACATGACAAGTAAAGTAGAAAGTATGGCAATGCAAAGCAGGTTTCGTTGTCACTGGAAATGGCAACATAGCATAACTTGGTATTGGAAATTTTCAAATTGTTATTATTATTTTATTTAGTCTACAATATAAAATATTATAGTCCTAGCTAACCTTAGAGTCCTAGCTGCCAGGGCCATCAACTAGATTTTTACTTAATTTGTTACAATATTAGTTAAAAAGAAAATATTTTTTACAATAATAACAAATTTAAATTTATTGGTTGTTCAAATTACTGCTAATGAAAATATGCGACAAGATTTGTGTGATAAATTTGAAACATTAAAACAAGCTCTTTCCTTGTTCACTTGATCAGAGTTTTGTTATTAAATATGACTACCTAAAAGTATGCAATAAAGAAGGATTTTAAATACAGCGAATGCTAATTTTTGTTTTGACTAATAGCGCACACTGCATACTTTTAGGGTAATATTTTGAATTAATTTTTTTGAAGGGTATTTCGGGACCGCACAGTGATTAGTTTCATAGGCAAAATTCAAAAAATGTATAGTCTCAGAAGAAAACCTCCAACTAAGAGAACCCCCAAAAAATCTGTGCGAAAAATTAATTAGTTTTAATTTCAGTTCAGTAATCAGTTTTAATTTAAAATATTTTTCAAAACTAAAAACCTTAAAATTTGCAAAACTTAGAGGAAAATATCTAAAAGGAATGTGAAAGTATGTTCCTGTATTTTTTTATTTTAAGAGGCATTCTTTCTTTGTCGAATCATGTAATTAAATCCTTCAATATCTTCCGATCTCAGAATATAATTCAATTTGAAAAATAGTCTAAATATTTTTCGCAAAAAAAGTTCTGACTTCTGTCCTACAACTGTTAAATTTTAAACATACAATTAATTTGTGGAAAACAACTATTAAATTGATATTGAAGCATATTAAATAGCATTGAAATTTTGTTGTTGGAAATGTCAACTCGTCGATTAAAAAATTATTATCGCATGTATTACTAAAGTCAGCCATACATACTTGATTTGTTCCTGAGGCAAGAAAATGTCAAATAAAAATAAAGTCAAAAAAAATTTGCTGCCTAAATGTATGCAACAAATAGAGAATTTCTGTACCCTTTAACACTAATTTTAAAATAATTGTTTAAAATAATTTTACTATATAATTTTAGTGTACATTTCTATGCTTTCTTCAATGCCTTTTTGGACTAATTTAAATTACTTACTTCCACATTTAGACCGCACTTTGGCGTCCTAAATGTATGCTAAGAATAATGAATTGCACTGCATATCAACGCTAATATATGAAATTATTGTACTGCATAGTTTTAGGATGCAATTTTGTGTTTCTTTCAAAGCATTTCAAGGCTGATTTCAACTACTTGCTTTCACCACTTTAGGCTAAATAAGAAATGATTTTTATTTTATGAACACATTTTGGCTACTGCATATTTTGAAAATTTCCCCGAAATGTCAAAAATCTCAACATTTGCGTCTTTAAAAATTTTTACTCACCCAAAAGTTGTCTGTCTACGTGGGTGCGGCGTTTATTAAAATCGAATTACTTGCATGCAAAACACAGCGATTTACTTATCGTTAGAGTGCATGGCGAACGTCAGCACTGGCAGACAACTCACTACCACAAACCAATACATGCTCAGCAACAGCAACAACATCCGTTATAACAACAACAGCAACAACACCAACGACATTCATAAAGTGTTGCCTGCCACTTGCACAAGAAATATGAGCGAACGACAAAGCGCCAGCGAAAACAGCACAACTGATGCCATCGGCGTCGATAACGCTGACATTGGTCGGGTAACTGTGGCTGTGCTGTGCCGTGCTGCAAAAGTCACTTTTTCAGCGTTGCATCATTTATTATGGTTGCAGCAACGCACCAAATTCCCCTTATCGACTCGAACTTCCTTTGGCACCGCGACTCGCCGACTTCCGTCTGGCAGCAGGATTTTTTTGCTGCTGCTGCTGTGTTCCTTGGCGCAGCCTGCAGTGAGCGGATGAGTGGCTACGAAAATTGTCAGACGTTGCAAGTCGACCCAGATCGAATGATGTTGCAGGTTTTTTGTGCCGCAAAATGTCTGCTTTATTAACTGACCCAGGCAGAAGCGCTACGCGAGTCGAGCACTGCCGCCAGAGTTTAATGCATAAAAAAGCTAGCTATCGATTTTGCTTTGGAAGCGTCGAGCTAGCACTCGATATGTATGGCGAAGGTGGAAGGTAAGAGGTAACGAGGCGCTTGAGGAGTGGCATCGAATGAAAAACGGCATTCACCGCAATTTGGCAGCAAAAGGAGATATAGTAGACAAGTCAGTGGCTGCCGCCGCCGTTGTCGTTGCGCTTTGACAGCGGGTAGACCCAGTGCGAGCGCGCACTCTGTCAATTCTAAGGGTTCGTATAAAATATTGGCTTTGAAATTTTTCGGCTGGTCTATTAGGAAAAAAGTCAACTGGCGGCACACACGCGCGAAAAGGGTAATAAAGTTGCCAAGTGCAGGGTGTGAAGGACAAAACAAAACTTTACTTGAAAGGAAAATTTGAAAATATTAAGTGACTTTGCTGTCAAATGGCCAATGATTGAGGTTGTGTTTGAAAGTGTGCTGGCGAAACGTAGACATTTTTAATATTTCCTATAATAGATACAGTTCAAATCAGTTTAAATATGAATATTGTTGGATTACACCGTGCGACAAAAATAAAAAAAATTTTTCACACCGCGAAAAATCCATATCGCACACGCACTACAAAAGTGACACAACTCAAAATTTTTCATTTTCGGGTTTAAGTGTTAATACTGTGCACAATGCATAAATCTACCAATCAGCAAAAGCTCAATATATTTTGTCGTTGTTAACTGTTACAAAAATACAGTTAGGTATCTTTTCATGTCAGAAGTTTGATGTTATTTGATTACTGCAGCTCAATGCAAAAGAGTCCTAACTCAAATTGTGTCACTTTTGACGAAACAAATTTTTGTTAAAGTTAATTTTAAGCAAAATTCTGACAATTTTTGTATACATTTTTAATTTTTAAAATTAATTATGAATTTTATAAATTTTTCTTTCAACTTTTTAACTGTCATTTATAATTATTAAATTCAGAAAAAGTGACATAACTTGAAATAGTTCCGTAATAATATCATCAAAACAGTCACAACTCAAAATTTTGGATTTTCTAGTGTAAAATAAAAAAAAATTCTTGGAACTTATCAAAAAGCATAATCTGTAAGGTCTATTCGTTATTCAAAAAAAAATTTTTATTTAGCTCAAAAACAGTTTTTTGCGTTTCCTGAAAAATCACAAATTTTGAGTTGTGTCAGTTTTGTTGTGCGTGTGCGATATGTGCGTGGAACTAGAGACCAAATATAGTAATACTGCGTACTCAGTTTTTTATTTCTACATCCTTTGTCCTTTTAAAAGGACTTCAAAATTTTGAAGGGGATAAAAAATAAATAAATAAAAAAATACTTAACTTCGTTAGGCTCAAGGTTCAAGAATTGAAATAAAATTAATTTTTTATCTATTTGTAAAAAAAGGATATGAAAAAGGTCCTTTGAAAATTTTAATCCTTTATATCCTTGAAAATTTACATAGAATTTTCTTAAAAAGTAACTAGTTCGAAAGATATGAAAAAGGTCCTTTGAAAATTTTAATCCTTTATATCCTTGAAAATTTACATAGAATTTTCTTAAAAAGTAATTAGTTCGAAAGTTATTAAAAAAAAGGCGGAAGCTGCAATTCTAATGAAATACACAAATTCTAGTTTATTTGAGTATCAGTATTTTAAATAATAAAAAGATACAAAATCAATGAAGTGAGTATAATGAAATTTTGACACGTGATCAAGGAGATTTGGGGTTTTAACATACTTACTTTTCAAAAAAATTCTAAGTTTATTTTCAAGGATATAAAGGATTAAAATTTTCAAAGGACCTTTTTCATATCCTTTTTTTACAAATAGATAAAAAATTAATTTTATTTCAATTCTTGAGCCTTTCCTTTTTCATTTGATATACATCTTGTCATATTATTATTGTATTTTTTTATTTTTTTTATTTTTTAGTTTCTAGTTTCACGTCCATGTGAATTTTTTCCGGTGTGAAAAATGCTGTCGCACGGTGTTATTGGTGGGAGAAATTGTGACAGCTGCTACTTTACATTGAGTTTAGTTCTATTTTTGTGGCATACTTTTGGGCTTATAATACAGAAATTTTGCTTTTGATTGCATATTGAATTTTATTTGTAAGTCTTGCTTATCAAATAAACAAAGTACAACAAAACCTAACAAAATGTTTATATTTATGAAAACAAATATTGAAACATATTTGAAAGTAAAAATCTCTACAAGTTCTTATTAAACTTAATTACATTCGAAATTTCCAAGCCATGGCAACAACTAAGCAATCATGCAGATTTCCATAGCTTTAGTCAACTGCCACCCATTACATAATATTACATATATATATATATATATAGTATATAAAATCATTTAACATAACAATTACAAATACAATTACAAAATTAACATCTCATAGAAAGCAACAATTTTTTATTAACGTATCGCATTTCCGTTTCTTTTTACAGCCGTTTGCAGTTTGGACTGCGGCCCCAACGGTGTCTGCGAGTCGGGCAAATGTCGCTGCAACACTGGCTGGACCGGAAATCTATGCGATCAGCTGCCTTGCGATGCTCGATGCTCCGAGCATGGCCAATGCAAGAATGGCACATGTGTGTGTTCGCAGGGCTGGAACGGTCGACACTGCACGCTGCGTAAGTGGTTCTTATGGTTTTTGTTGTTGTAAACTATAAAAGAAAAAAGTTGAAATTGCATTGCATGAAATATTTAAGTATGAAACACTTTTAAATGCCAAGCAGAACTTAATTACTGCTTAAAGCTGCAATGTGTGTGTGTGTAGGAGTCTGTGCGTGTACTTGTGTGTGTGTGTGTAAAGCAAAAGGAAAGCGTCGCTATTTACAACACAAATAGTAACCACAATGTCAGGCGTTAATTAACGCCAATTAACGCAAATTTGACACAATAGAAATTCCCTCAACCCGGCAATGGCGACCAACTCAAGCGTGCAGGAAGAAGCCAACATTTTCGTTCCATTAACTTTGCACATTTGTGAATAGCTGCACAGTGTAGCGCGTGGAATGAGATAAACAACAATCGATGGAATGTTGAAATAATCTGTTAAGTTGTGGTTGACAGCATAGCGTTTTAGAAATTAAATTAAAAAATAAAGAAAAATTAAAAAAAATTAATTAAAAAATTAAATTAAAAAATAAAAAACAACACAACAGAAAAGAAAAACGTTTGTGAAATTTTAGAACGGAATATAAAAATCAAATCAATGAAATTAAAAAATAAATAAAAATAAAAAATTATAAATAATAAATTAAAAAATTAAATTAAAAAAATAAAAAACCAACAACAGAAAAACGTTTATAAAATTTTAGAATTCAAAAATCAAAACTGCACTATTCAAGTCAGTTAAGTCACAAATTTCAGTCATTACTGCCCAACGCCAACCGAGTACCGCCACTGCAATGAGACCCAAACGACGCTGTCCACATCAAAGCAAACATCCTTACAACACGAAATCCCATTTTTCTTGTGCTTTATAATTACAACAATAATCGCATTGGCATTTTCGCCCAACACTGGGCGCCTTTTGGTAGTGGGCCCCACTTCCTTCCGGAACAGAATGCCTCATTGCCTGCCATGCCTTACTGCTGCACACTACAACAAGGTACAATGCCAAAATTGATTCGCCGCAATTATAATTAGCGGTTTGTGTGCTAATGGACACGTTTTGTGTGCTAGCCGCAAGCAAACAAAAATTCAATGCCACTCCTCTGCATTAGTAAAAATACTCACATAACCATAAACAGCAAAAGGGCAAAAATCATTATGACCAGCAAATGAAACCGAAAATAGACGACCACAAAAACGAGCTCGACGTTTGTAGGAAGGAAAAACAATTGCATTATTTTCAAGTTGAACCAACCTGCTCCCCAGAAGAAGGAAACTTTTGAGCACACAATTTGGTCCTATTTGGCCAAATCAAGGCTTCGTCTGACTTATTGGGAAGTTGATAGTTCCAATGAGTTGAATTGGACTTCAAGACTAGAAATCAAAACCCTATTAAAGTTTACTCAAGTCAATGTTGTCTGCTGCCGGTCACAACTTCCATGACTTCTAAACGAAAAGATTAATTTATAAGAACGTTTTCATTGTTCAAAAACTGACAGATTGTATTCGACCTGGAAGCCAGTGGTCATCTTTTTGAACCGAGAAACACTATCAAAGAAACCCACTTCTACTTCATAACGAACACGAAACTATAAGAAACATAAGAAATCAAAAATATAATAAAGAATCCGAAAAGCTGCAATCATCTGAACTGGGATGGCCTGAAGTGAACCTTAAGGGGAGGTTCTCCTCTTTTTTTTTCAAAAAATCAATTTTTTTTTTTTTTATGAAATGAAAGGTATGAATGTCGAGAATATGTGTGCAAAAGGATTTTTCGATCCGCAGCATATTTATCGCATAGGAGCGTCTCTGATGCGTCGAACTTTCGCGCGCGGAGGAACGCTCTGGTGCTATTTTACTGCGCGGCCAAAGACTTTAAACGCGTTTATCTCAAAACCATTTTTTTCATCCTAACGTCAAGCGTAACTCATGATCTACTTATCCGAGTTACTTCATCTATAGCATTTCTTAAAGGGTATGATTTTTTATATGACTTATACCTAAAACAAATATAAACAAATGTGTAATAATAGTCTTTTAACAAAAGAAAAGTCGAAAAAAAGATGGTAAAAATTGAACTTTTTCTATGATTATGCATAAATTAGATGATTTTTTATAAAAATTATTCAAAAATAGGTATAAGTCATAGGGAATTTAATATTCTTTACTATAAAAAAAAAATTTTTTATTTCAGTTCACTACAAGTGGCTACAGCCTTGACGTTTCCGAACAATGTCTCGCTTACAGAGGTTGACAAGACCCGCCATTTTTGGGCCGCCATATTGGATTTTGTAAAAAAAAATTTTTTTCTTGTATTTTAGAAAGATGGCTTAATAAATCATCAAAACCGTCTATTCGTGAGTCGTTTCATTATCCGACAGTAAATGAAAGAATTTCGCTTTATTTTCGGCCGAAAAGAGGAGAACCTCCCCTTAAAACTTGAAACCAAATCCATATTAAAGTTTGCTCAAGTCACTGTCGTCAAAGCCAGTCACAACTTCCATGACTTCTAAACGAAAATGTTTAAATTATTAAAACGTTTTCATTGTTCAAAAACCAACAGATTGGATTAAACCTGAAAGAAATTTCTATCAAGACCAATGGTCAACTTTTTGAACCGAGTTGTTGAGAAACCCACTTCTATTTTATGACCAACTCGAAACTATAAGAAACATAACCCACCAGACATTTTTTGTTGCCGGCAATAAGAAAACGATTCGCTCCCGGTAACAAATTTATCGCCGGTAATATCGCCAGCGTATCGATTTTGTATCACCAGTCGCTCTAAAACGTCCACCGAAAGCAACTCGCCTTGACGAGTCGTTTTCTTATCGCCTGGACGAGTTGTTTTCATATCGCCTGGACGAGTCGTTTTCTTATCGCCTTGACGAGTCGTTTTCTTATCGCCTTGACGAGTCGTTTTCTTATCGCCTTGACGAGTCGTTTTCTTATCGCCTTGACGAATCATTTTCATATAGCTTTTTTAATGCCTTAAGCGACTTGCTAAATTAAGCAATAAGTGTTGTGAACAAATGTATTTGTAATATTCTCATTTTATTTAAAAAGTAACAATTGGCAAAATTCAAAAGTGAAATTAGTTGTTCTCCTTGTCATGGCGCTTCCTTATTTTCCAATAAAAGTTTGAGCTCATGTTTTTACTCGACTGTTCTCAGAATCCGGAGAGATTGCAGTGATTTTGTGGTATTGAAAGTGAGGACTTGGCTTCAAATGCCGCTTCAAACAACGTTTAATAGAAGCACACAACTTTCACCAAATTCAGCTGCCAGTAACAGTTCAGACTCAGACTATTCGTCGACGAATGAATACGAAATTTTAAAATACGATCAATCTCACTGAAATACAAAACATAGTTCAATTCGATATTTCAAAGTCCTAGAAAACAATAAATCGGCGAGTCGCCAATTTCTTGCCACTGACGATTGTTGCCTATTTCTCACATTTTGCTTGGTGGGAAGAAATCCAAAAAGCTACACCCACATCCTTGAAATCCGTTAAGTAACTCTTTAGTTGTTCATTTTACTGTTCCTGTTTCGCGTGCCAACATTCATATCGTACTTTTCCTATAATTTCCAACATTTCCTGCATTACGTTCTTGCTTTGCTTCGATACATTCTTTACTGCTGGCACATATGGCGCACCCTTGCAACACAATTAAAAACCCCAATCGAAAATTAGCACTTTTCCTTTTTTTGTTTCATATCATTCTTTTTGTTGTTGTAGGTGTTTCTGACTTGTGCCGGAAACTTTCTTCATTTGCTATGGTATCGCTTGGCGTACATGTGTTGCTGCCTGCCTGCTACTTTGACTTTTAAGTAACAATTAAATTTCGAATTACTTTACTGCTTCGACTTGGATCGAGCAAATGAGTCGCTGAATTTGGTGTTTGGTTGTTTTATGCGGTCATGTAATGGACGTAATTTCGGTTGGTGGTTAGTGTGGCGTCAGTTGGCACTGAGTATGTATCGGAAATTGATATCGAAATTAATTAACTGCCACATGAGTTTTGTGGCGGCAACTCTTTTCGCTACGTGGACGTTGTGTTACTTCGAAACTTATTTGTGGGTTGGGTTAGTGTTAACTTGATGAGCCCCAATGGCCACAAATATTGGTCTGAAAATTACGTTATGAATCACTTTAATACTTGATAACTTTTTGAATCACTTTACAGACCGAATAGATAGTTGGGGTACCCTACTGTCTTTTTGGGTATAAACACAATAAAAGAGATCTATGTAGATACTCGTACAAACGAGAGACTAAAAATTTTTGTATAAAGCTGCTATCCAGAAATTGGATCAGAAGCCTAGATAGGGCTTATGTATGTATGTAGTATAGAAAAAACTAGGTAGAGATCAGATGAAGCTATTAACCCATTGCTGCCTAATGGGTAAAATTTTACCCATGAAAACTGACTTTTTAAAAAAATCACAGAAAACTTCGTGGTAGAGATATCTCAAAATCATTGATAGGGATGGTTGGGGAAGCTATTAACCCATTACTGCCTAATGGGTAAAATTTTACCCATGAAAACTGACTTTTTAAAAAAATCACAGAAAAGTTCGTGGTAGAGATATCTCAAAATTATTGACAAGGATGGTTGGGATAAAGATGGAACTACCTTAGTCTAGTGGAGGTCACCCTAAAATTCCGCCATCTAGCTAGAGTTACCAGACTCCAAATATTGTGAATTTTCCGGAGGTGGAAAATGTGGCGAAACGTAGTGGCCTTAGAATTTCACAAAAATCTGCCTCCTAACCTGTAAACAATACATCTTTTGTTCACGTGTTTAGCTGATCACTTTAAAAAGTATGGAAAAAAGGTACCATTGCTGGCTAATGGGTAAAAAATACCCAATGAATATCTCAGCAACGTGCAGAGATAGAAAGCTGAAATTTTGTTTCTGATCATTTTGGATCAATCAGGTCGTGTATGAAATTTTATCAAAATCGTATAGGCGGAACTGGTACCCGGCTTTAATGGGTTAATGCAGATTAGGTAGCTTTGTACAGACGCTTCAAAAACGTCCAAGAGGCTTGAATATCGTTTGCCAATTTACTATTTTTGGTTAGTCAACTGAAACCTTTAAGTACAGCATCACCCTCGGCCTGAAATGTGTTATCACAAAGCCTTCTCTGAGTGCTGCCACCAAGAATAGAGTTTTTCTTATTTGATATGGAACTGCGATTCGAACTCATGATCTTCTGACATGACCTTCAATGCACTTAACAGCTGCAAACGCTTTTGGTCAGAATTTGAGCTGCCTTCGATTATCATTGAGCGCTGCATTACTATTGCGTTTCAAGGTCAAATCGCTTCCCAACTAAAAGGATCTGCCAGTACCATCAAAAGTTGTGCTCTCTATCCTCAGATTTCGGGTACTTTTTGTGACCAAATAGCAACATTTATGTAAGCATGCAATTTCCACTTACCGACTTAAAGTTGGACCTTCTGTCAGTTTGACATAACTCTCACTCATTGCACTTCGTGCCTCCCTTTTGGTCGCACTGTAGTCTGCTCACGCCGCCGTTTGCCACAAGCCGCAACTATCGATTAAACGTTTCGACATTTGTGTGTGTGTACGTGTGTGTGTGTGCGGGCAAACTTCAGAACTGCATAATTTCAAAGGTAATGACGCGCAGTATGTCGTAGGCAACAATCAGTGCAATGGTGAACGAGACGGTGAGCAGCAGCGCAAAAACGCAATACATCAACATTTTGACGTGGGCGAAGCCAATAAAACTTGCTCCATCATACGCAGAATGTACACTCACAAGAGGTCCAGTGACACGCACACACACACATAGATGACGAAGGCGCGCCCGCATGCGACAAACTCGCCCAATTCGAAAAGTACTTAACGACTTTTGTCAATTGTTTCCTTCCACCACTACGTTTTATATCCAACTGTCACTCGTATTGTTGTTGTTGTTGTTGTTTTTGTGTTGAAATACTCAATTTTGAGATTTTATTTTGTTTAATATTATTTGATTTTTTTCCAAATTTTTTCGTTGTGGCTTATTTTGTTTTGTACGAAAGTGATTGCAAAGCAAACTTATCGACAAACAATATTTCAACAACACCAATCAGAATGACAATGTTTCTCACTATGTTGTCAATGTTTTTGGCGAAAGTGTCATTTCAAGTGGCTGTCGTTTAGCGACATGAAAATGTCGGTTTGCCAAATTGATGCAAATATTTTTGCAATTGTAATAGTAAGCAAGAATAACAAGAACAACAGTTGTAAGTGTAAAGGAGCGCTGCAATGGCCGCGAAGGCAATGTAAATGTAATGCTGTTATTATTGTTGTTGTTGTTATATAGTTTTGATATTTTACATACAATCAAATGCAAAAAGTACCTCAAGTGCTTCAAATTAATCTAGAAATCTATTTAATATTTTGAAGCGCCCTAAAATCAACCTCAACAGCCGCTCCTGTACTAACACGTGACTCTTTTCCTACACATCAATGCATACAGCAAGTTGCGTTGACGTCATTGTTGTTATTTTTGTGCTGCCATGCTGCAAATGACACACGTCAAGTGCCATTAACTCGGTGCGCCAAATTGTATGCTACGAAAATGTTTTCTTTTTATTATGCTTATTTGTTTGTGTGGAGTTTTGCCTATTCTATGCAATATTTGGTAAAAATTTTCGCTCACGCTGATTCTTAATTTTATTTATTTTTTGTTGCAATTGCTGCTACAATTTGTGGTCGAAACATCATAACAGAATCTGCTGTGATTATAATAAAGCTGTGAAAAATTGTCGACGATGATTGCGATGCACAGTGATTCGTTCCATAGACAAAATTCAAAAAAATTTATAGTCTCAGAATTTAATGATTTTGATGCCATTTGAAAGGTAAACCTCCAACTAAGAAAACCCCAAAGAATCGGTGCAAAAAATTAATTAGTGTGTGTGCAAAAGCGGCTCAAAATTGAAACTTTTTTCACAAAAAAATGTAAACACATATTTTCTGTGTTTTAGTCTATTGAATAAAAAAAATTGTAAAAATCCATGGTTACCAAGAAGTGGCTAAAACTTTCAATATAGATTAAGAAATGTTGTGGCCATTTTCGCTTTTAATGTTTTCTGAAAATTTGTAAGGCTGAGGTGATGTAAAATCACTTTTAATTCAAAATATTTTTCTAAATTAAAAATCTGAAAATTGGCAAAACTTAAAGGAAAATATCTAAAAAGTATGTGAAAGTATGTTCCTGGATTTTTTTTATTTTAAAAAGCATTCCTTCTTTGTCGGATGATGTAATTACATCCTCCGATATCTTCCGATCTCAGAAAATAATTCAATTTGAAAAGTGGTCTAAACACCGATTTATCGACAAAATTTATTGTTTTCATCCCTAAAAGTATGCAATCAGCATGAAAAATTGAGAAAACTGCAAAAAAGCAAAACATACGTCTATTATTATCGTTTTTATTGCAAAACTAAAGGGTCCTAAGACAATTTCTGTTACTCTTTGCAATTATCAATGTTGACGTTACCGATTAAATGTAAAATCTGATAAATGTAGCCAACACACTTTGTGCTATAGTTCACCAAAAATGATGAAAATTGCAAATTTAAGTCTCAGACATTGCCAAACTACAAAAGCTTAAGAAAAGCAAACTTAACAAATTACCAAATTTCATGAAGAACGGACCACTCCTTCTCGTTTTGTCCCGCGGTTGTATGGAGTCGATTCACTGTGCAATGTGAAGAAAGGTTTGAAGAAAGAAACTGCTCACATAAAAGCTGCATTTAAGGTTTAAAGCTAAAGGAAAAAGTGAGTTATTGATATTACTTAAATCGAATTTGACTTCTTTTGAGTGGTCAAAACATCCAAATAGTATATAAAGTTTTCATAAGATTAAACCATAGACTAGTATTGAACCAGAGATATGCTTTTTTTCACAGAAGCAACACAGAATTGTATCTAATACGAAAATAACTAAAATTCATTTAGTTGAAAAATTTTGAATTGAAATAAATTTAGTTAGTTCCTTAAAATAACATTCAATCCCGAAAAAATCCCGGTATCGCGAGATTGCGATTTTCAGTACCAAAAATTCCGGGATTATAAGACTGGTCCGGGATTGCAATCCCTAGTGGGTATGTAGCTTGACGTGACAGCTCTCCTTTGAGAGCAAACCTAGGTCAAACTAGGTCCATTGTGGTACCAGAGAATGATCCAAGCTCTACAGTTTGGGTCTCCACAATGCCAGAACTTGTCACAGTTAAATGACTAATCAATCAATCAACTTCCAAAGAGAGCAATCTTCCAGTATCTCAGCAAAATCTGGTTGTATTTTATTTCTAAAAGGACCCAATCATTTTGCATCTGAGCGGTAATATTCGCGCTATCAGGCTTTCGGTGTTGATCCCTAAAACTACAAAATTGAATTTTGGCAAAATAAGAATTGAAACATGCACTTCTGTCAGGGACTGTTACAGTCCACAACCACTACAGTCACACATAGTGCAATCTGCCTCTGACAATTGCAACATCAACATTGCCACACTGCTAATGCTAATCGTTAATCAAAATCATTAATAAAAATTAAAGAGTATAAAGTGAGGTACACACTTCAACAGCTCAAAGGTAGTCGTAGGCAAAATTGTAGAAAATCACCAAAAACAAAATTGTTTACAAAGCATTATTTCGTTTGAGTATTGCTGCTGACTTTGGGGTTCGAGGTCTGGTTGTTGTTGCTTCCTTGTGTGTGTGTGTGTGTGTGTGTGTGTGTGTAGCATGAATTGACACCGATTATCTGCAAGCTGATAAGTTTTAGTACTTCCTCGAACATCAAATGTGCTCGGCAATTTCGCCACTCACCGACACACACACACACACACACACATGCGCAAAGTGCTGAATGCTACGCATTACCATTCGCGTTGCGGCATTGCCAATGACATTGCATGACGCACTGATTTGGCAGTTGACAGCAATTTTATAGTATATCAACTTGTGCTATTTTCACTCCGTCTTGTGAGATGTTTTGCGTAACATTTCGGCCAACATTCGAACCGCATGCAGCGTCTTGCGAAATGTTAAACGCTTCATCGTCATCGTTGGCGTTGTCGTGCGCAGCCTCATCAGTTGCGTCATCAGTCCTTCAGGGAGCGCCTTGTCCTCGCGAGGTGATTGTGTGTATTTAGGTGCCAGCGTTGGAATTTATCAATTTCACAACAAATTGCCGCCTTTTCAAGCACCCCTTGTCCCCTGTCTACCATTCCGTGCATCAGCGGTGCTTTGCTTGTTGTGTTGTGTTGTGTTGTTTTGTGTTGTGATGCTGCATGTACTTTGATTCTATGACATTTTGACTGACTGGCTGACTTTTTTGCTTATCGCAAATGTCACTTTGTCAATACTTTTGTAGCTATGTTTTTCATCTGTTTGTCGCGTCGAGGTTGGTTTCTTCGGTCGTTTTTTTACTGCTTTTTTGTTTCCTGCTGCTAACATTTTATTTAGGTATTTCATTTTATTCTCGCTGTGCACATTCAGCAGCCCCGATTGCCCGATTGTCGTAGGTACGCCAAAGTGGATATATCTACTCGCATTTGTGTGTCTGCAAAGTTTAAATTCGATTTGAGTTAATAATGCGCTGCAGTTGCGAATTCGCGCAGAAATTGCTGCCAGCAAATAAAAATACACAGCACCGAAGATGGCGGCGGCGGCATGCAAAAAGGAATAAAGTCAAACTGGCAAATGTTCGACTTGGTAATTGACAGCTAAGTGAAGTGAAGTTCGTTGCTCGAAATCGAACTCGGGCACAAACGACCGTTTTATTGCGTCGCCCATAGACAGTTCTGAAGCGATGCGATGATGTTGCAATGTGCGTCAACAAAAAAACGCCAATTGAACATAAAATGTTTCATTGACAGAGCCCTCAACTTTAAGGTTTTTTGTGAATATTTATGTGATGGTAGATGTGAATGAGTTGAATGTGCACTGAGAAATTTTCAATTCAATTTTATCGGCAGAACTTTGCCAATTTTTTTTTAAGGCAATGAAAATTTAATACAAATCATAATTGTTAATTTCAAAAGTTTTTTGAACAATTATAACGATTTTTTATAGCAACGAATATTTTTTCATAAATTCAAAATAGAAACATTTTACTTAATGCAATGCAATTTCTAAAAATTGGTATATATTTATTATTATTTCTTATTCATATTCTATAATTTGTTTTCTATATTCTATAATTTGTTTCGATCTCTCTTCCATAGCTGGTTGCGAGAATGGCTGTTCGAGGCATGGACAGTGCACATTAGAAAATGGCGAATACCGTTGCGATTGCATTGAAGGCTGGGCCGGCTCTGACTGTTCCATTGCACTGGAAATGAATTGCAAGGACAATATCGATAACGATGGTGGTAAGTAGTTGTAAATAAGCTATAATTTTTATCATTTATATAAAAATATAGTCAATAACTAGCGCAGAGAAGTAAAATTTTAGGCATTCAAACCTTTGCAAATATATTTTTGTTACATCATTTTGTGTGGCAAAATTGGTTTCAAATTGTTTTGTGATCAAAAGTTGTGTACGGAAAATGAAATAAAGTGAAATATACTGAATATAGTAGAGTAAGTCTTTAAGAATTAACTATGAATTTTACAGCTGCAAATATGAACAAATCAGATCCACATTTCATTCATATGTCTTCGTTGTTTTTTTTTTAGAAAACTTCTCATTAATTCTAAAAATATGTCATTTTGTTGACGATGTATTTAAAAAAATTTTTGCGAAATTCATCTCTGCCTTAACCAATGAATCCCAAGTGATTCACACTTGTTTCAACTAGTCGGTTTGAAATTTAAATAACAAAAAAACTGATCCTCTTTCGAGTCGATTGTATCACTAACCTAATTTGTACGAAGACGTACCTACTACTTTTGCCTATCTAACTACCTACCTACCTTTTTTATTATTTATTCACTTCACTTTTTTGCCATCTGATTCAATTTGGAGTTGTTGTTATTGCGCCGTGCCATTTAATATGCAAAGCGGCTAGTTCGCGTAGAATCAATCTTCTTCAAATATTTTTCTATCGTGCACTACCTTCCAGGGACTTAACTATTATAAGTTTTTAAGAAAATAATTGCAATGTAACTATTACAATGCAACATCAAGTTTATTTGTTGATTATAATTATTATTTGCGACAATTAATTTTTACGCTGCCTAATAACGTTTATGAGAAACACATTTTTTTTCGTTCTCGATAATTACACAGTACAACATTTTTCAACTTTTTGTGTGCAACAGAGTAACGACCATATATTTCTGAAAGAGGACGTCATACTGATCATTTTTGCCGAACAAATTAATAGTCCAACACGTCTGAGTTTTTTTTAATTTGCACATTAAGGTTAAAGGGTCTCTATAGACTTTTACACGGAAAGTATAAAAACTTGAAGAGCTAGAACTTTGATGTCTAAGACAAAGTTGTTTGCATTAAAAGTGTGAATAATTTTTGTGTACACATGAACCCCCTTCCCCCTTTCCTTACCCCCCTTTTTCATGTTTTTCGGAAAAATTTTTCATAAAAAGCTTGTATTGAGTAAAATATTAAAAAAAATACCATATTGTCTTTTGGGAAAATATTCTTCATTAAAAAATAGGGGGGGTCTTCAAACACCAAACTTTCTCAAAACTTCCCCCAAAAAAATAAAAAGCCTTAAGCTCGAAATTTAATTTAAGACTTTTTTCATAAATTGCTAGCTCTGCTTCAGATGTTGAGAAAAATGTTGAATATTAAAAAAATAAATATTTTCCATTGAAAAATAGTTCAGGTGGAATTTGAATCGCAATATTGACCCATCTGCGCATTCCCATAAAGCGAAGCGTCTTTTTTAAAATCATAAAAATTGTTAATTTTATTAAGAGGGGACTTCTTGTTTGGAGACCACCTGAACTATTTTATAAATAAATAAAATATAAATAAAAGTTATGAAGCAAGGTAAAAAAAAATTTCTCAAAAAAATTCATATCGGTAACGTAAATTAAAAAAGTCATAAATAAAATTTATGAACCAATGTAAAAAACAAAAATCCCAAAATAATAATTATCGACAACGAAAAAAATATTTATTTCTCATAACAGTTACTAGGAAACTCAAAAATATTTATTATATGATAATAGTTATAGGCGACGTAAAAAATGTCTTATTGAGAATAATTATCACAAAGCAATAATTATAGAAATTTCTTAAATTATGGCAATTTTTTTATTCCCAAAAATATGGATTCAATGAATTATGAAATATTTTAGGTCTCTGCTACCTTCACTTCTTTGGGCGTTTCAGTCAAGCGCCATTTTCGTGATGCTGGATGGTGGTTTTCTTTGCATGTGACCTATGCACCACCAGTTTCTTTGCTTTATCTTCTTGACTTAGCGTCTTTTTATAATCAAATCTCATGAAAAAGGTAGAAATATCTGACAGTGCACTATGTCCTGACTGTGGAGAGGATGATGAGACGGTGGATCACTTTCTGTTTGAGATACTGATTTGTTGAGATGTCATCGCCTCACCGCTTTGTTTCTTGGTACCACAAGATCTACTCAAATTTCTCTGCAAATCGTGTAGATTTTTAGCAAATTAACAGGGAACATCAAGTCTCAGTACAATAGACGCATTCACTGTCTTAGTGCTCCGTAGGATGTGGTAACTAGGATGTCTTGACAAAAGCTATAAAGAATATTTCACTTGTCAGTTTCTGGAAGTCACTTTTGTATTACCTAACTAACTGCGCAAAAATTTAAAATATTCAGTATACAATAAAAAAAAATTCAAAATTTTGTCTTTTTGTTTTTAGTAATTTTCATTCGAACCACATTAGTTTTTAATGAAAATTTATTTTAAACAAAACACTTTTAAGTTTTATATCACTTTCGTATAGTTTTTATTACTTTAATATTTTTTTCTGATACTAAACGAATTGATTGAATAATTCCATCTTTAAAAAAAACAGTGCAATCTTGAGGCTTAACCCTCTAACGCTTCTTTTAAGGCTGCGCTACGATAATTGAATTATACCGAGCCACAGTTTTGTAGTAAATGAAATACAAATGTATATAAAAATCTAGTCACGTTGCAGTTGCAAAAGTTCCTCAAGAGAAAACAATGCCAAGAAATGAAATATTTTATTGGCACAGCAAACTTTAAGCAACTTTTACTACGTTCAATGCATGTAATGTGAATAGTGGGCATCCAATAAATAATTCGATATGCTGCGTAAGGGTCTAAGTGTGTGTGTGTGTTGCTGTGTGTGTGTGTGTGTATTGCAAGTATTGTGCGACAGCGAATTGAACTCGAACTCGAAATTGAATCGAGCGAACGCCGACTACATTTGATGGATAATTTAATTTTTCTGCTACAAAATGCATTGGGAAAACAGGACACACAGACAGACAGACAGAGGGACATGTTGCTGTTATTTATTCATTTTTTGTTTTTGTATTTTTGGGTACTTTGTGCACTCTGCAAATGGCAAATGGACGGTGGCAAATTGATTTATGCCATTTGTGCCAAAGTTACCAACAAAATTTGATTTGAAGCGACTGTAATTTTTTTTCCTCCTATTTTCGTTTTGTTGCCATTTTTATTTTGTTGCGCTTGAATTGAATGAACTGCAGACATTTGTTCCTTTGTTTTGTTGCTATTCTCAATTGGACGTAATGAAGAAAGTCAATTGCGAACGTTGTTGATTTTTTTTTTTGTTTTTTATTTGGCCGATTTCGATGTCGTCAATGTTGGCAATGTGGACAATGTGCGCAGGCGATTCCCAAATGCTTAAAAACATGGATTCATAATTGGATTTTTATTTGTGCTCTCATGCGGCACAACAGGACACAATGCACATGGAAAGTGAGTGAGGAGCCATACGAATGGGCACAAAAATGTCAAATATTAAAACAGGCCAACAGTAAACGGCAACTCTCACTCTCCACCGCACAGAGGCGAGTGAAACTTTTGCGATTGTGGATTGCTTCTGAGAAACAAATCGAAACTTCGAGCTGTCTACAATGGCAGCCCACGTTTTCCCGGAACGGTACAGCTATTATTATTTATTTGACTTGCTTGTCGTTGCTGTTTACAGTTGTGCGCCAACGTTCGCTCGTTAGTCGATTCGGTGAAATGCACTTTAAATGCGGGCCGCTTCCAGGAATCGGTCGACGTGTGCCATTCGCGTGGATTCTCTGACTGTACTCTACTTGCAGTTATGGTAATTTTTTTATTGATAGACACTTACACACACATGCGCACGCACTCACACACATACACACACACCGTCATGCACTAATTTGTCAGCAGTTGAAATTTCGAGCGCCACTTTAGCTTGTTCGGAAATTTATTTTCGTGCGCCTTGAACGTATCCGTTTGGAAAATGCAAATTGAAAAGTTTGCTTTTTCTTCGTATTTACAATTCGAATGCGGCCACTTGGTAAGTGGGTGTGACATGTGTGGCCGGCCAGCAAGTTGCTCTTTATGCACGTATACGTTTTATAATTTGATTGTTGTTGTTGTTGTTGTTGTTGCTGTTAGGTATTTACCTTTGGCGTGTGTGAAAATTTTATTGATTTATTTGGTTCGCTGCGGACGTTGAAAGTTCGCAATAAAACCTTTTCTAGGTTTAACTTTGTGATTGTTTTTGTTGTTGTTGCACTTCATAGTTCAATTCAATTCCAGAATTCATAATTTAATATTCAGTTCTGATCACTTTTATTTTGTTTATAATATGTTTGTATGTTCCTCTAAGGCGGCCATCGGGACTCAGTGGTTGATGCCTTAGTGGATAATAATTGAGAAAGTAGTGAGTTTGAATTTTAACTCAAGCAAAAACACTGCTGAACTCTGGCAGACATATTGCCCCTAAAAAATGTTAGAATAATATGTTGCAAGTAAATTTTATATCAAAAAATTAATTCAACATAAAAAAAGTCTCAAGCTTCAGTTATCCAGTTTAAAATTGTTGCTGAAAATGTTTGAAAGTTCAAATAAAAATTTTCAAAATTTCTCAGCAGTAATGACAGTTCACCAAATTTTCAAGAAGGTACTGAAATCCCGGAAAACTCGCATGCAATTTTTTTTGCTGGAAATTGCATGCGATTTTTTAAATGAAGATATTGGAAAATTATTATTTTTGACTTGTTTGAACATATTAGCAACACTTTTGCTAATTTTTGTTTTGTAAAATTTGAGTTTCTTCTACCCATCAGGGACCGAAAATAACTGTTATTTTACAATTTTCAAATCAAAAAGGTTATGCCTAGTCGGTCAAACGGCCTTTGAAAAAATTCAAATTGCCTGATATATTTGACCGAAAAAATAAAAGTCACAAAATAACTGTTATTTTTGACCGATAAAATAAAAGTCAAAAGTAACAGTTTTTTTGCCTGAAATAATAAAAGGAACAAAATAACTTTTAATTTTGTCGGTAAAAATAAAAGTTAAAAGATAACAGTTAAAATCTGACTTTTTTGATAAAAACCATAACCGGTACGGTCCCTGCTACCCATTAATCACATTTTAACTTAAAAATAATTGCATACAATTTTACAATATTTTTAAAATACTTATTGCTTAATGCTTTTTTATTGTGAATTTCCGGTGATTAAAAATGCAAACAAATATATTTGCAGACATTTTTGGCAAATTCGATCATTCTGTCATTTCCATAATTTGTCAATTTACTGTCGTAACGTTCGTAGTGGGAAAAATTGTTGAAAAACGTCCAGGAAGAAGTGCAGAAAGACTGCCCCAGAGGGGGTAAATGAAGAGCTGCATTTCCAAGACGTGAACAGAAATAAATTGCTTTTTCGCCTTTTAAAATTCTCCTTAAAATTCTCCTCACTCACAGCACTTTTGACTTATTTCCTTTCTGTTCATTAGTTTTTTTTCGATTTATTTGAGTCGCTTGCAGTGTCGCACACAAGATTTTATTTTGAGGGATTTTGCGTACACATTTTTAGCCGAATACCATTCGAAACCATATTTTCTACCAGAAATTTTAGTGTTTGGGGGGATAAACCCCCAAACCCTCCTGTGTGCGCTACTGGTCGCTTGTAATAATTGACAACAAATTTCCTAATTATTTCTTTACACAATTTTATGTTCTTTGTACCCATCAAAAATTTGTTGGACTTCTAAAAAATTGCATGCAACTTTTAAAATTATAATTTTCTAAATACTAATTTAATAGCTTTTTATTGTAAATTTCCGGTTCTACTAAGTGCGGAGAAATAGATTTGTTGCAATTTCTGATTCAAATATATTTTGATTATGTTCATAAACCGCACTTCCGGCTTATGTGTGTGTGTGTGTGTGTGAGCTGACGTTTATTACATCAACTGAATTGACAGCCGCCACCCGAAGGCATACAAGTACATACATACATATATATGTACATATTTATGTGCTTGTGCGGCACATCCGACGCGCGTCGACACTCAATTCAATAACGCTGACAACGGCTGAGCGCCAACACAGTTGAAATTACCATATCAACAGCAATTTCCACTTTTGAAACAATTTGTATTTGTTTTCAATTGGTGCGCAGTTCGATTGTGCTCAGTGCCATGCAATGCGTTTCTTCTTATTGTTGTAGTTGTTGTTGTTGTTGTTGGCGAGCAAAAAACATTGCCAACAACAAGAGGTAGGAAAATTTTAATGTAGCAAAGTTGAAGGAAGGAAGTGTGCCTGAAGTGTCATAGTCATAGAGTCGTGTTTCCTGTACTGCACTGCACAGTGCCGAAGCTGAGAAAAAGCACAAAAGACCCCAAAGTTGAAGAAAGCATAATAAGTGCAAGGAGAGGAGGAGAGAGAATGGGTTTGGGAAGGAAAGAATGCGAGTGGAACGGATATTGAAATCAACTTAAAAGCGTGCCGATTGCTGCCGTTACAGGTATTGTAGCCAATGTTGAAAGCCGTTGTTAGTGGCATGTTGCAATAGCAGCAGCAGCAGCAGCAACAATATCCCCAACAAGCAGCAATGCTTAAGCACCACTCGGGAATGTTTCAATATTTGCAACACAACAAGCACGCTTCACAGCTGCTCCATGCACTCGAGTAGCTGAAGAGAAAATTCAAGAAAAAATCTGAAAAGGAAAGGTAGGGAAAGCATTCACAATGCTAAACAACGCGGTGGAAGAAACAATGACGCGATTGAAAACTAGGGGGGGGGGGGCAACAATTTGGTCTGGACGTGAGAATGCCACATGACACACAATGCAGTCGAGATGAGTGAGCGAAGAGCTGGAATCGTGCTGGCTGCTTGGCGTATGGCTACAGTTGGGGACAGATTGATGGTGTTTAGTATTCGATACTTAGGTATTTGATACTCGTTACCTGTTAGTCAATACTCGTTACCCTCTAATAGAAGTCAGAAGAAGAGAAGTGAGAAGAAAGAATCCATTCTTGCTGCTGTCGTAGTAATTAATTTTTAAACATATGTTTCGAGATTCAAAATCCTTTAAAAAAATCTGTTAAGAATATCTTTTCAAACTGATCAAGCTGTGATATTTTGTACTTAACATCTTCAGTCGACTCGCCTTGACCCGATACGCCTTCGAGCCAAGTGTTTATACAAATTGAGAGTACAAAATAGTTTGATCCGTTTTCAAAAGAGTTTAGTTTCGGGCTATTGTGAATAGTTCATAGTGATAGCTGATTGTGATGATTCCAGAGAGGTTAGATAGTTTAAGTGGCCGCCTACAGGGCATAATTTAGGCCAAGTGGCCCATTAGTAGCACCACAGGGGGGAGGAAGACCTTCACCTATCCGTCTCCGGCCTTTGAGAGCCACTTGGGGGCTTTGATGAATTTGTAAATGTCGCTCGGTGGTAATTTCTCGGAAATGTCTCTAGGTATGCTACGCAACTCAGGAAGTGCCTGCCCAAGTATTGGAAGCGCGTTCTTGCATGCGCTGGACATGTGCAGAAGTCTGCACGCAGTCTTCGTCCCTACAGCTTCTGCAGAAATCGTTTCAGAGAGGTTAAACATCTGTCAAAAATTTTGAATATGCCCAATTTTTTATTGACTAAGAGACGATTTTTCTTTTGCGAGCAGCTGATTCAAAGACAAAAAGAAAAGTTCCTTACATCGAATTATGACTGGACATGAAAAATGTATATTCTACGACAGCCCTCAAAACAAAAAATACTATGCCCAGTCAATCGTTGCCGTCGACCTTAGCATTAACGCCAAAGCCGAATGTTTATGGTTCTAAGGTCCTACAGTCTAAGGTTACAGTCTCCGAATTTAACGATTTTGATGTCATTTTAAAGGTAAAGCTCCAACTAAGAAAAACGCAAAAAATCTGTGAAAAAAAGTATTTAGTGTGTGTGTATGTGCCAAAGTCTGAACTTTTAAAGAAAAAATTTAGTCTATTGAGTAAAAAAAATTTTAAAAATACATAGTTAGCAAGAAGTTTCTGAAACTTTCAATATAGATTAAGAATTTATGTGAAAATTTGCACTTTTAATGTTTTCTCAATATTTGCAAAGCTGAGGTTTCTACTTCACATTTAATTTAAAATATTTTTCAAAATTAAAAATCTGAAAATTTGGAAAATTAAGATTAAAATATCTAAAAATATGTGAAAGTATGTTCCTGGATTTTTTGGTATTTTAGGAAGCAGTCTTTGTTTGTCGAATTATGTAATTAAATCCTGCTATTTCTTCCGATCTCAGAAAAGAATTCAATTTGAAAAGTGGTCCAAACACGTATTTTTCGACAAAATTTATTTTTTTTCATGCCTGAAAGTATGCAATCTGTATGAAAAATGAAAAAAACTGCCCAAATTCAAAACATACATCTATTATTGTCATTTTTATTGCAAACCTAAAGCAGGACCTTTTAGTATTGCAATAAAAATACGATTTATATTCCTCTTGCAGTTATCAATGTTGATGTAACTGATTAAATGTAAAATCTGAAAAATCTAATCAACGCACTTAGTGCTATAGCTTTCCAAATATGACGAAAATAGCAAATTTAAGTCTCAGCCATTGCCAAACTACAAAAGTTTAAGAAAAACAAAATGAAGATTTCAATTCAGCAGACCATGATTAACTAGTATTACAAATTTTATTGAGTACAGACCACTCCTTCTAATTTCGTCCCGCGGTTGTATGAAATCGAATCACTGTGTAACGGTGTAAATATTAGAAAAAAGTAATCCATACAAAAAGTACTCATCACCAATGAAAATTATTCGAATATTCGATTACTCGCAATGACACAACGCTAACCATCAGCCAACAGTTCTGCTTGCTTTAGCACAACAACACCAACAACAATAGTGAAGGCGTTACAGCGGAAATGAGCAAGAAAGGGGTTAAAAAAAAGAATGTACAAACAAAGGTGCAACATTTAAATGGCAGCACACGAGGAAAAAGTGGGACATGCAAATTGGCACATACGGCAACGCTGACGTGATTGCCTTAAGCAGTCGACGAACGCACGCTTAAGGAAATGATGGGGAGTTGAAAGCAATTTGTGTGCATTAGAGCGCATAAGCAAGAGTGATTTAGTGCTCTCAGGCGCCTAAAATCAGGCAAGGTTTTCTTTTCATGAGAGTTGGTAACAAAAACCAGATAGGCAGAAAATGAAGTATGTGCATCATTGTTATTCAAATTGAAATACTTAAAATTAAAGTGAAATTATATAAGTGAATCAAGTAGAATGGCGGAAGAAAGGAAATTTGAAAAATTATTTGTTATAAAATAAAAAAAAACCTTAGAAATGGTTGCTGCAGCACAACTAACCCAATAACTTTCATAGTGTACAACGGTTGTCCGGCAATTGTGAGTTTCGAAAAACTGATCGAGTTTGTTGGCTACAGGACAATGAATCAGAGAATGTTTTGAGCAATCCTGGGTTAATGCAATAAATTTTAAAAAATATTTGCCATTTTTTTTCCATTTAAAAATCGATCAAAGTCTGTTCTACTCCATACTGTTTATTTTGAAAATATTCAAAACACTTTAATTTAATTGATTTGTATGTCTCTCATTATTTCAGATGGCATGACCGATTGCTCCGACAGCGAATGTTGTTCGCATCCCGCCTGTTCCGAGCACATTATGTGTCTATCGTCCAACGATCCTGTGGAAGTGCTGCTGCGCAAGCAGCCGCCCTCGGTGACGGCCTCGTTCTATCAGCGCGTCAAATTTCTGATCGAAGAGAACTCGGTGCAGTCCTATGCGCACATGGACGAGTACAGCGAAAAGTGAGTAGCAACGTTTACAAAATGTCAACACATTTCGCATAGTATTAATTGTACGTAAAAACCTATACGCAAACGCATTTCTAAGCCATCAAGTTAGACGATTTTAAACGCTTATTATGAAAAGCAATTATATGCCCATAGCGAATTTCAACGTAGACGCGTTAAGAGGCGCCCAATTAATATGCAATAATAATTGAAATACTAAAAGGAAAGATTTTAAGTTAAATCATTTTTATAAAAATATGTTTTTTTTCGATTTTCATAAATGCACCAAATAATTGTCATCTTAATGCGGGTGGGTTAAAATACCAGAAATCAATGAAATTAAATCAATTTAAATAAATTTTTTTAAGAAAAATTTAAACGAATCGAATTAAAAAAATAAGTAAAAATGTGTTGTTTTTTTTGGAAATATCTACTGGTGCAATGAAGAGAAAAAGCTCAAATTCATTATGTATTTTCGACTTTTGTTTCGAGTTATGATTTTGTTAGTATTTGTATTTCACTTGACTACTAGTAAGTTTTATACTTTAACTAGTAAGAATATTTATAATCATTTCGTTTACTTCAAAAGACACATGAAAAAATGAGAAAAAAAAAATAAAAATAATAAAATATTCAAAACCCCCAATTCACATCCCCACAATCCCCAACCCAATCCCCTCAATGAGTCTATCATTTTATGCGTTGGAAATAAATAGCAAAACAAGTATGAAACAAATTATTTCTTCCTTTTTGCTCTCCAGAAAAAAAATTATTTAATTTAATTTTTAATTACTTTTATTTTTTATAATTTAAAAACTTGCAATTATTAAAATTTTTTTTTAAATTTTTTTTCTTAAATTTGCCTCTGGAACAGCTTCAACTTAACATATATGATTTTGTTTGTGTAAAAAAAAAATCAAATCAAGCAAACTGCTCCTCACTCCAAAGTTAAAAGAGATCAATTTTTGTTTGAGCTTTTTCTTTTCTTGCCTCTTATAGGGTATTAAAAATATAGTTAACATATAGTTTTATTTGTTTTGTCTTTCTTATCAAGCAAATAATTTGATTTGTTGTTTTTTTTTCATTTTAATTTTGTTTTTTTATAAGTTCCCTCAGTTTTTGTAATCTAAACAAACAAATTTCAAAAGAAAAATCCAAAGCGAAAATAATGATAGCACTTCATTGAGTATGTGTGTTGTCTAGTGTTTTACCTCCTTGTGTTCGTCTAACCCTAAGTCATGCAAAACAAAAACAAAAAGCAAAAAAAAAAACAAAAATTTAAGGAATCTATAAAAAACCATAAAAAGCCAAAAATATCAAAAGCAACAAAAACATAAAAGCGAAAGAGAATTCAAGCAAATCATATGAAAGGGTCTACAGCAAAAATTTGTCATTGCAGAAAATGTTGATAATTGCGTTGAAAATGTAGCGCGAACATAACAAAATTCTACAATATATATACACAAAGATATATTTTGTTTATTATTGTGGTGTCTTTTTTAGTTGAATTTGTGTCAATTTTAGTTGAAAACAGAAAAGAAAATTATGGGCAAACTTGGTCAGAAATTTGGTGAGAGAGAGAGAAAGAAATTTTATGTTTGCAGGATGCAAAAAAGTGCAAAAGTGTTTAAATCTATTTTACTAAAGTGAAAATATTTTTTTTTAAAACCTAAACCAACTTTTTTAAAACTGCTTCCAATCTGTGTCCAAAAATCCTCAAAACTATAGTCAACAATTCAAGCATTTGAATCAAGTAACCCTTTCATGACCATGGGACATGTTTGTGGCATATGAATTGTATTTGAAAACACCTTACTTTGACAATTTGAAAGTAAAAATTAGTGTAAAAACGAAAGGTTTTCTAAAAAAGTTATGGCTCGAACACATTGAAAACGGCAGCGACAGGGCTATACAACTAAAAGATGGCGTCGGCTTCAGCCGTGGCCGTGTACTCAGCTACTTGATTACAATAAAAAAGGAAGCGGCAGGGCTATACAACTAAAAGATGGCGGCGGCTTCAGCCGTGGCCGTGTACTCAGCTACTTGATTACAGTGAAAACGTGGGCCTTATCACAAATCGGGGCGTGCTTGCATCTCTATAAGAATTCGTCTATATCAGTCAATATCAAATTTAATCAAATCAAAAATTTGTTGGTTTTGTTTAAACCACTCAGAAAAGTAAAGAAGAATGCCACTAAAAATATCTTTTTTGGAGCAGTGATATCAATTAATTTGGCTTTGTCGTCTACCAAAAAGAAATAGCTTTAAGGTTTGCGACAGCTACTACTGTGGTCGATGGTCGTCAAAATAATCGTTTCCATAAAAAGCTCTGATTCCATATTTTGACAGATGCGGTCATCTCACTGCTGTCGTCAATGTGTTCGGGGCATTAGTTTCAAGCGTGCTACAACACAATACCGACTAACGATCGGCGGCTGTAGAGTTTCGTAGAGCTTGTCGACAGTCTATCAAAGAGACTATCGAGAAGAAAAGAGAAAGAGAGACAATCAAAGTCAAAATTCGAAATGATTGCATTTTGATGCATTTACCATTTCAACAATTAAACTAATTGAAGTCCATCAATTGGGCTATCGAGAAGAAAAGAAAGAGAGATGTTTGAATCCAAGTCAAAGTTCAAAATTATGACACTTTGTCCTGAGATGTAATGCATTAACCATTTCAGAAATTAAACGAAAAAAAAGTCTTTTAAAAAGACTATCGAGAAGAGAAAAGAAAGAAGCTGTTGGATAAGAGTCAAAGTTTGAGAAGATTACATCACATTTCAGCATTAATAATTCCAGAAATCAAAAGAAATGAAAACAGAAAAGAAGAGTAAATAAAAATCCAAACGAATACAAAAAGTTAGTCAAAGAAGGGGAAGGAAAAAAAATTAATAGAAATGGCCAAGTTGTCCAGAATTTATTTGTTGTTAGGATTTTATTCTAATTTGCGTTTTCTTAAGTTTTTTTAAATTTCATTTTTTCTAAGAAAATAGTAGATTTTTACTGCATTGGTAGCAAGATTGTAAAAGAATGCAATATGTGTTTTAAATCAGTTGAAATTACTAAAGATTAAAAAAATGAAGTCTAAAGTCTTTTTGAGGTCAGAATTTAAAGTCAGTCATTTGGTAAAGTCACCTAATGACTTAACTTTTCAATGTAGTCTCTAACTGACTTCAAATTAAATACTTTAATTATATGCAAATTTGACTAAACATCAAATGACTAATTATGTGCAAATAATTGCATTCTTTTACAATGCCAATTGGTGGTGTGAGTGCTTTAAGCTTATGCTATACTTTTAATGAGCTTGAAGCACTTAAAGCTTGAAGCATTTTTTTGAAGGATGTCAGCATTTGTTTGAAATATTTTCAAAGTGAAAGGAAAAGCGTTGTAAAGGGTGACCAGATAGGAACGATAAGAAAAGAAATTTAAACAAAACATGAACGAAATTAAATTTATTCTGACTTTGATGCCTCATTCCATAGATGGATGGATTCATATATGGAAGCCCTTCCTGGGTCCTGCCAATATGTGCGACGTTATTCCGACAATGGTGTCTTGAACGTTGGCATCGACTTCGTCCAAAATGGTTGGCTTCTTTGTGTAGTCTAGTGGGGCTACGTCAAGGCCCCAGGGAAAATAATCAAAGGGTGTCAAGTTGCATGAACAAAAGTTCGAAATTCACGTATTCGCGTATTTACAACTGAGCCAGAATTTCGGTTATAATTTTTTATAATTCTAACACAATCGACAAGCAAAGAATGATTCCTAGTAAAATGGCGAACTATACTAAATATTTTTGCAACTAAACGTCATTGATATCATTGACGGTTGCTGAGAAATCCCTATTGGAGAAACTATCACGCGCTATCTGATCACCCTTTATGTATATACCGTCCATGCTTGCTACTCGCAAGCTTTAAGCTTTCTGCATATAGCTTAAAGCTCCTACATCATAAACTTAAAGCTTAGGCGGCTTCGAAGCTGTTGTTTGGCCCAATTTTCAAGCATTTGTTCAAAACTTTCGACTACTATTGCTAAGCTCTGCGTATGAAGAGCTAAAGGTGCTTACTTTACATTTTGTTATCATTTGTTTTAACTATACCATAAAGAGTCCTCTCTGACATAAATCTGTACCACATAACGTTACAGCGTTACAAATCGATTATTAAAGCTTTTTCAGTATTTGTCAATTTTGCATTACTTGGCGCTTAAAGCTTTTACATAATACTAATGCTTTCTGTAAGCCTTCCCACAAGCCTACATCTTGTCCACGTTTAAGCTTAAAAAGCTCACAACTTAATCTATCTAATTTTCTTAATAAAATTGTTCGCTGAACATGATTTTAAGGATTGTTTCTTGTGAGCTTAAAGCTCTTTGGGCAAAGTCTTAACACTCCTGGTGCTTAAAGCTTAGCTTACTGCGCAAAATCTCAACACTTTCTAAACGTGTTTAAAAACTTGTGAAATATGTAGTGTCAAAGATTTGTAAGAAACATTTTTTACATAACATTTTAATGCTTTCTGCTTGCTTTAGTACAAGTTTCAATTATATATTTTAAAATTGTTAAAGCTTTAGTGTCGAGTTTCAATCATATCTCAGATATGTTTCAAATTTTGAGCTTTAAAGCTTACCTCAATTTTAATGCAAGTAAACTTAAAGCTTTTTGTGTGTGTGTAGCATAAGTTTTGATACGTTTGAAAGCTTCTAATGCCGATTTTGAAACAATTCTCCAAAAATGCTTCAAGCTTTGAACCTTCAACCTTAAAGCTGACCCCATATGACAACCACTTTTCAAGCGTATAAACTTAAAGCTTACTTAAAGCTTAAAGCTTAATTGTTAAAAGCTTTAAATGCTGGATTTCCAACATATCCCAAAAATGCTTCAAGCTTTGAGCCTTAAAGCGTAAAGCTAATCTCATACGAAAATCATGTTTCATGCGTGTAAACTTGAAGCTTTCTGTGCGCTAGCTTAAAGCTTTCAGCACACTCGTAAGCTCTACTATGCAGCATTTACATTTCATTTAACTTCAATTTTGTATGTTTCATTTAAAATAAAAGTTCTACTTCTTCTTTCATAGGGCAACAGTCAGTGCCAACTTGAGCAAAAGTGTACTTTTTTGTTGTTGTTTTTCATTCAGTTTCATATAGTATAATTTCAATAAATATCCAATTAACGACTATATCATATACGTACATTTTAGTGTGTCTCATTTAAGTCAGCGTAACTAATAACACAAGAAAATTTGCTTGTAATTGATGTTGGAACCAAAAAAAAACGTTCTAGAACGAATGAAAAGAAAAAGAAAAAACAAACACAAAACAAGGATTTAAAACAATTTTCGAATCAACTATATCAAAAAGCTTTTACTTGAATATAAAAAGTAACATTTTTATTTTTGTATATTTTGTTTAAGTTTATGTTTTTTAGTTAAGCATATTGACTAATTTTATGCTTTAACCATTAACGTGTGTGTCCAAAACCTTTGTTTTTTATTAAATAATTTCCTTTCAAACATTTTAGTTGGAATTACTAAGCAATATTAACCCATATACTAACCAAATATGAACAAAAAACGATAACCAACAAGTAAAACAGTTAGTAGGAGTAGAAAAGCGTTTAGGCAGCGGAACGTGCATCAAATGTCTACAACACAACAGAAGTGTAGAGTGTGACAGCCAAACCGAATACTCTGTGTTTTGTCAAATGTGAATTTTTTTTGTGCTTTTCATTTGCTTAACCAATAAGTAAAAAAAAATATAATAAATTTCCTTTCAAATTTATGCAAAAATAAATTACCTTTGTGTGTGCCAAAGAGTGAAGAACTAAATAAATAAAATTAAAAATAACTAAATTAAAAATTAATTAAATTTAAATAAAAAAAATTAAAATTAAAAAACTTCCAAAAACTTAAAAAATTTAAATTAAAAAACTTCCAAAAACTTGAGTATGCTTTGATTTGAAAGAAGCCTAGTTGGAAGTTGGCACTGCGTGCTTTCGTTCACACACACAGCTGTAATTTAGTTGGCTTCTTTTGAGTTCGTTTTTCCACACTTGACTTATGTACTGAAATTTACCAGAAATACGAATAATTTCTAAAAAATATTCCTTTGTCTCTTTTTTTATTTAAATTTTTGTCCTGTCTTTTTTTAATTGTGTACATGTCTGTGTACTCTCTGTTGCTGTATGGCTCGACTAACTCGACTTCATGTTGTGTGCCACATCAAAAACATGAAAACCAAACAAAAATCAAATATTAATACTGAAACAAAACACAAAACCAAATGTTTCCCATAAATATTTTGCATTCGAAAATGCGTAAACTTTCTTCACACATAAACTATAAACAATAAAATCCTTCACGAAAACTTAAAAAAAATACAAAAATTTATCTGAAAATGTAGTCTCTTCTGGAGCTCATTTACGCCTTGGTAAGTTGATAAGCGCAAGCAACAACAAATAGCTCTACAAAAAATACACTAAAAGAATAAATTTCGAAAATTTTACTTTTCATTTTGTCACATAACAAGTTATAATTTTATACAAGCAAAGTTAAAACTATAAATATAATAAAAATAACGCGCTGCTTCTTTTCTATAATTCTTGGCATTAAATAAAAATTTGAATTTAAAAATAAAATGTTTGAAGTAAAACTAATTAAGGTAAAATGTAAAACATAAGAACAAAAAACTATTTATTAAATATTTATTTATTAAATATGCATGTTTTTTAATTATTTTTTCAATTGTTCTTTTTAAAAATTTTTGAAATAAAGTGAAAAAATAGAATTGGAATAGAATTAGAAAAACGTTTAACAAAAAATACAAAATTTATATTTTAAAATTTTTCTTTTTAAGTTGAAAAATAGCAATTCTTTCAATTTTTGAAAAAATAAACAGACATTTTTCAATTTTCTCTTTAATTTTTTGGAAAATAATTAACAAACTAAATTTGTCCAATTAGAAACTTTAAAAACAAAATTTTTTCGAAGTTCTACTTTTAAAAAATTTCTTTTAAAAATTAAAAGCCTAATTTAAAAAAAAAAAAATATTGTAGAAAATCATAAACTAAAATTCTTCCAATTTTAGACAAAAAATAAATTTCTAAATATTTGCGAATTTTAAAATTTTGAAAAAACCCTTTAGAAAAAATTAGTTCGAAAAACATTGGAAAAGATTTTAAAACTACTCAAAAAACTACTACAGTTTAGGGGAAAAACCTAAAATACTTTCCGATTTTTCTCTTTAATAAATTTCTAAAAAAATAAAACCAAAATTTTTTTCAAAGGATAATATTGAAAAACATTTTCAAAACTATAATTTTTTCAATTTTGCATAAAAGTTACAAAACAAAATGTTGTTTTATTTATTTTAATTGTCTGAAAAAAATTGTGTTGCTAAATAAGCATTGGAAAAATATCTACGAAATACAAATGTTTCCAATTTCGGAAAAAACAATTCTTGGAAAACATTAAAAAACTACTTATTTTCTAACACGAAATAACGAGAGAATGGGAAATAAATAAAAATTGGTAAAAATTAAAAAAACAAATTTTCTCTTATTGAAAAACAATGTTTTTAATTTTGAAAGAAGTTCAAATACATTTGTAAAATTTTCTACATTTAGAAAAAAAAATTGAAAAACTAAAAATCCTACAATTTTTCCAATTTTGAAATAAATTACTAAAAACTATATTTGTCCAATTTTGAAAACGTTTCGCAGTTTTGAAAATTTTTTTTTGAAGATTTGAAAGGAAAGAAAAAAGAAAAAATTAAAAATTTATTTATTTTTTAAACTTATTAAATTAAATTTTTTTTAATTTGAACGATAATAAAATAAATTGAAATTAAAATTTTCCAATATTTCTTTTTAAAAAAATTCTTCAAACAATAATTAAAAAGCTACAGTTTTTTGGAAGAAAAATTGAATTGAATTGAAAAGAAATTGAAAAATTAATTTATTAGATACATTTATTGGGATAAATTTGAAAATTTAAAATTTAAGCAATAATAAAATAATGTTTACTATATTTTTCCAATTTTCCTTTGTGAAAAATAACTTGAAACAAAATTTAGAAAGCTAGATATTTTGAAAGAAAAATTAAAGAAGAAAACAAGAATTTATTTTTTGTTTAAGTAAAAATAATATTAATATTAAAAAGGAATTAAAAACTAAAATTTTCCAATTTTTTTTTTTAATTTCTTGGAACCAAAATTAAAAATAAAAAAAAATAATTTTTATTTTTTATTTTCTGTTTTATACTAAAAAAGAAAAAATTAGAAAAATATTAAAAACTGAATTTCATTCAAAAAAACCAAATAACAACATTTGTATTTATTGTTTTAATTTTTTAAAAAGAAAATTGTAAAAACCTAAAAAAAACTACATTTTATTTTAATTAAAAATATAAAAATATTTCGAAATCAAAAACAAATTCAATTCGAACATCTTCTCAACTTGAACCCAATTTCACACCGTTTAAAAGTTAAAGAAGCAGCCGCCAACTGTAAATATTTAAATATAAATATAAATAAACTTCATTAAAGTCTCTTGTCATGTTTTATGTGCAAAACTAATCAAATTCCAATTCATCTTTCATTAGTCTTAACAGCAGCCTTAAGAATATAGCATTGTATTTGTATGTGTTACGTGTACGTGTCTATGTGTATTTAGTTCATTTGTAACCACAACAAAAATATTTTCAATTCAAAAGTTCTACGTTTCTCTTCATTTTTTATTAGTATTCATTTGTGTAATTCTTGTGCTCTTTTACTAATCTTGAAAATTATTGAAAGAAAAAATCCTTTTCAGTTACTCACACAACGTAAAATTTAAAGATATATTAATAACTATTAAATAAAAAACAGAAAATTTGCAAGTCTCAACTCAACCAACTGTACATTGTAGATAGTCCAAGTCCAACCAACGCTTTCAAGTCTTGCAAATTTTTTTGGTTTACCTCGTTTTCTTTCGGCTCACCTTATTTCGATTTGTCTACACACTCAGTAAACGTAAGAGTTTTTCTTCTCCATTCACAACAACAAAAAAGTTCACGAAAATTTTTCAACTCACGTCGCCATGTCATAATGAATTTGTTTTCCTTCCCCCTCAAATTACTTTCACATTTCCAATCTTTTACTTTTCACACGCAATTCTAGTCGTAGAAATTTTGTGTATTTCTTTTTACAAATTTGTTTTGATTTACATTTTCCGTTATTGCTTTTTAAGCATTTCCTTGATATGCGATATGAAAACAATCAAACCAAACAAAGCAAAATAATACAGAATTTTCCGTTCGAAAAGCAGTTAAGCATTTGAGTTGTAATTGAACGCAGTGAAAATGGTACGAAATATACGAATCAACAAAACAACAGGCAAAGTAAATATGAAAAAGATTAAAAAAAAACGCAGCAAAATAAACAACTTTTGCAAAACGATTTACTATAATAAACAAAGAAACAGCAAAAAAATATAAAAACAAAAACAAAGCTTCCATCCTTATATGTGTTCAACCGACCCCTTCCCCAATCCACCCATAACTTCTCCCCAAAAAAAAAATAAAAAAAAAAAATACAAAAATAAATCATTAACACAAAAACAACAAAACAAAAAAGGAAAAAAAAATTATAGATTGCTAAAAACAGATAAAAATAAAAATGCCAAATATTATAACACAAAACAGCAAAAACAAACACCAGAACAAGAACAAAACTCCTCACTCTCTGTCCTAATTGTCTGCGTCTAAAAATCATTTGTTTATCACAATCCAAGCACACACATGCACACGCGCACACACACACACCCACGCCCACTAAAACCGCGCCCCACACCCAACAATCGAAACCAAGCAAACAAGTCTACAACACCGCACCGCACACAACATCCAACCCATCACTTACACGGTTTAACAAGAAAATACGAAAAAAATTTCTTAAAATTTACATAAACACTAAAAGAAAAAATATTTATCTATTTAAAAGAAAAAAAATGAAACTTGAACGTTTCGGTTCTTCTTGCGTTTCGTTTTTTGTTTTCATGGTCTTACTTTGTGTTCTTTTAAAGCGTTTCGTTTTTAGGTAAACAAAAATCAGTTTTGCGTATTGTTTGTTAGCTTTTCAAATTTTCATTTCAAGATGCATATAAATAATACATATTTTTCTTTTTTTTTTAATAATATATAATTTTTTTCAAGAAAAATGAAAACAATGTGATGGATTTCATGGTGAAATAATCAGGAAAAGTAAACATTTTATGAAATAATAGCAAAATGTGTAACATAAATATTTTTAAAAGTTTCAGAGAGTTTAATATTTTACAATTATTTTTAATGAAAATAACATACAATTTTTTTAAGTGTTTCAGAGAGTTTAATATTTTAGAATTATTTTATTAACAAAGTGAAGTTATGCAAATGAAAAACCATTTTTTAGTAAATCTTACTGCATTAAATTTATTTCAGCACACAAATTTTAACATCAAACATCGAAAATACACTTTAATTGTGTTTTCAATGTTTTCAAGGACACTGCTAGTAATGCGGTTGAAAAAGTTGTTCACCTTAAAGAAGAGAAAAGAATACAAGAATGAGAATGAAGGACATTTTTCCACTTTTACTGTAACTACAGGCGTTGTGTCTTTTTACCAATCTGAGTGAACTTTCTTTCTAAAAAAGCAAAATGCACACAACTCCAGCCAACTAATCCAATCCTCTACGCATTTGTAAAGTTTACCAAAATGGTGCTGAAGTGCTACTTGTCGTTGTAGGGTTTCCCCCAACACTTTAACTTTAATTAGCCAACTAGAGAAAGGAAAGTTTTGAAACAATTTAAGAAATATTTTGTGGTATTGAAAACCGTTGTCATATTTTTCTCAAAAACATCATCAATTAATACCACCCAACCTAAAAGTTTTTAATACTTAAATTCGTTTTGTTGTAATACTAATACAATCCAAACAACTGATGTCTTCACAAACCTGTGCAAATGCAGTAAACGCACTTCTACCACTTCATCCTGCCTTACTTAGCCTTTGTTAGGTAATATAACTAGTCCTTCACTCCTTGGTATGGAGTCATTCTTTCTTGAAAGACCCGACAGTGCCATGGGAAGAGACTTCACTTTCATATTAGCCGCTTTCGAAGATATTACAGAATTAAAAGCATAACTTGGTTTAGTCACTTTTGAGCATTGCTTTACTTAATCGTGTTTTCAATGGAATAGTGAAAGCTTTACGCCCACTTTTGGAAAGCTCAAAGGTTTTTTCACAAAAGATCATATTTCAAGTCGCTTTCTCCTTTGATGCATTTAAATGATTTCCAAAATTTGGTTTAGACTCTCTTCACCATCGATTTAACCAGGTTTTGTGTGCCTGGATAGTTCATGATTTGTATCACAAACTTCAAGTCTCTTTCCCCATCGACTAAAGAACTGCAAATATTTAAATAGTAAGAAGGTTGACTTTTGTCGAAATCACATTTCAATATAGATTTAATCGCGTTTCCCTATTCCATATATATACAAGAAGTACAAATCTCTACCAAAAGAAATTATCTCTATTTGATGTTCTCGCTGTAGTCGGATCACTGTATAGTCTTCCAAATTCGGGTCACAGCAACCTGGGCAGCTTCTCCTCTAACTGAGGTCTTAACGAGACCGGCAGCTTCATATTTTCCTATGCTGGGTTCTGAGATAAAGGGTCTTCCAGGAAACTGTTGAGCAAATGAGCTCGCTTTCAGGATACAACTGAACAGTTACGTACTTCTCCTTTAACTTGCTCCTTACAAGAAACTCACCTAATCGAAAAATTTCGCCAACCTTAAACTTCCGTCATTCTAGAGACCTTCTTTCACTAAAATGGGACCAGTTGAGAACCATAATTCGTGTTCTGACGGCTCACTGTGTAATTGGCATCCTCGCAAGAAGGTTGGGATTGCTTTCTAATGACTTCTCTCGAAGCGATATGTATAAGAAAGAGGAAGGCACTTTATCTTCTATGCTTTTCTCCTTCATTTTTTAGAAGAGGGAAGACTCGCCTGGGCAATTTTTTCTTCGACAATCGGCCTAATCTCATCGATAGGACTATTCGCAGTCCACTACTTAAGCAGACTCCGTAAGGAGCTCAAACTTGTTCAATGAGGGAGTGGACATAAGTTCATTTGATTGGGGTATCACAATGGGCCTTGGTGGCCTAAGTGGGCTCCGTTTTGGGGCAGTCACTCCTACCTACATACTTTGATGTTTCATGTTTAGAAAACTCATGAGTTTTGTCACAAAATATGTGATATTTCTGATTGCTGGTTCCCTCACTTCAAGAGTGAGCATGGAAATGTTCTAAATTCAATATGTTTCAAATCCATCTTTCAAAAATTTTCAAAGTCATCTTTCAACATTGAATTAGTTGTTTCCCTATTGAATTAGTTGTTTCCCTTGTAATAAAGTATAAATTTTTTGCACATTTTTGGAAGGCTTATTAGTCTCTTACTTCACTTTAGGACTCATGGGCATTGAAATAAAAATCTATATTTTTCAAAACCATCTTTAAACATTATTAATTCCTGAGAGAAACTTGTAATAAAAGAGACTTTGAGCCCATTTCTGGGAAGCTCCTGAGTTTCGTCACAAAATAAGTAATATTTAAGATCGCTAGCTTCTTTGGTTCAGGAGCTATAGGTATTTAAATGGTTTTGGAAAAGTCCCCCAGAAGCACTGAGTGGTGTAGTGTCCAACTATAGAACCGGTGAGCGGTACTTGGTTACATTTTTGATACGTCTGGAGATAATTTCAATAAATTCGACAGTCGATGGGGAGCTGTGCAAGGTTATAGCTTCGCTAAGTCATGTCTGACGGTAACTCTGACAGACCAAATTGTGTTTTATTAAAACGATACTATGAGAGATGAGCTATAAGTTTCTAGAAAAAGCTCATTGACATAAGATATCTTGTTTGCTCTTTGACAAACCACAATGTCTTCTAACTATTCCTATTCAGTCTACCTTCAGATATCAATTATAATATAGAGGAATCTATCTCACTCTTAAAAATACTTTAAACATTGAATTATAATTTTTTCAAAGATTAGCAAAAAGCATGTTAAAAAATTTCTTAGAAACACCTCAGCTACGCAGCTTCGACAACAACCTTTTTATGTGTCTCATACACAGCTTAGGCAACAACCTATTTACATATTTACCCCATACTCATACCATACTCGTATGTACATTAAGGTGGGTCGCGAAAAAAAATTGGTGTTGTCACCACCTAAAAATAAAATTCAGAGTGTTTAATGACTATTTGGAAAATATTGCGATTCTGAGGTAAGCCAATTGTGAGCGGTTTTGCTTCAAAAATAAATATTAAAACTCAATAAATTAACAAAAAAATTTTTACAAAATATGTGCAATCCAAGAACTCCTGAAGGTTTATCTAACCAAAAAAAATTATTCGAAAATGTCCAACAACAAAAAAGTTACACCCAAAAAACATGATAATTAGAGGTATTTTTGAAGCAAAACCGCTCACAATTGGCTTACCTCAGAATCGCAATATTTTCCAAATAGTCATTAAACACTCTGAATTTTATTTTTACGTGGTGACTGAAACGTGATTTTTTTTTTGTATGGAGTGCGACCCATCTTAATGTACATACAACATGTACCTCATTCAACAGAAAATAAAGCCCCTCTTCTTCAATTACTATTAGCATCAAATTTTCCAGTCAGTCGATTGATTGTGCTTTCAGCAGCGCCTCCTACACTTGACTGCTGCAGATTAACAAAATTTCGCCTAAAACAATTCCCACTTACATGGTTAGCGCGAAGCCTTAGCTCTCCCAAACCACTGAAACGTCTGAATTCCCGCCTGACGTGAGACATAAAATGTGAAAAAGAAAAGAGCCAAGCAAGTTCTGAGATAAATGTGAATATTCACTGCAATAAAGAATAAAAAGTGGTGGGCTATCTACAACACACACACATACACAGTACATAAAAACATACACACACTCATAAAACGGCAGCAGAAACAAATAGAACAGAAGTTATTTGCTCGCTTGCGTCGGCACTCGGCACACGCAGGCGAATTTTAATGCTTGATTTGCTACGAAAATTACAACTGCCACTACAACAACAACAACAACAGCAGCAGCAATAAAGCGTATTTTTACAGCAATTGATAAAAGATGAAAGTGTGGGGGACTTACAGGAATGCGCCGCCTGGCAATTTGGCAGCGCCGCGTTCGCTTCACACGCGGCACGCCGTGTCGGCACTTGGCGCCTTTGTTTGTCTTTCCGCTTCAGTTGTGTGTCCGTTGTTGTTACAGTTGTTGTTGTTATTGTTGTTGTTATTGCTGTTCCTACATTTTACAGCCAAATAAAAAAAATGTTGTGTTTTCGTTGCATTATAAAAAATTTTAACGAAGCAACAACGGCAACCGTACCACACCCTTTGCCGCTGCCAATTTTACATTCCCGCGATTCGTTGTTGTCAGCGTCACACATGCAAATAAACGGTGTATGTGTTGTTTTGTTGTTGTTGTACTTTTCGCGCAACCGAACGATTCAGCTGCCACATTATATAAATTTTTGGTGAAGGAGAAATGTCCCCCCAACCAGCTCTTCTCTTTCGCTCGCAAATTTTTCTTACATATTTGTGGGTGTGTGTTTCGATTTATGCCGCTACCTCTCGCCCTCATCGGTCGACACGCTTCGCTACATTTCGATTTTATTTTTTAACCAAAAATGATGTTCATTCAAGGATATTAAACAGGATTTCATTGCCTTGTTAGTGCTGTGCGCCTTGTTGTTGTATTTGTAAAAATCGTACGTGAGACATAAAACCGTTGTGTGGGAGAGAGAGTGTTGTCGCGCGAGCGGTGCAGTTGGCCAACACTTCGTTTAGCAGCGGCAACAAACGCCTTCTTGCACCTAGTCGACATAGAATTGGTGGTGTTGTTGCTGTTTTTGTTATTTGCAAGAAAATGTATTTGATGATCATGCCGCGGCCATTGTGGCCAAGTGATAAAAATTCGTTTCAAGCTAATAGCGCGCGTGATTTTACAGCAAAGCATTGGCTTACACTGGGAACGTGAGGAGCAGAAAAATGACATTAAAGTTGCTCACTCGATTTGTGATGAATGCTGTTTTAAATTTATTTTTAGAAAGTGTACATATACGTTGAAAAGAATAACTGTGAACATACTCAAACTCAGCATTCGGTTGGTTCAGTTTTAGAGAGACTGTAATCACATTATTATGTCATATTGACTGCTCAACAATATTGTGTTCTATGTAATAATTCCATGTAATTAGTATTTATAATGTCGCTTGCCAGCTGGATTTCGCTTTAAGAGGTCAACAAAATCTTCTATTCCACCTTAATCTCACATCTGTCACACATCTCTCCTTTGTACAAACACATCGGTAGCTTTTAAGCCAACTGTCCGCTTCTTGACAGCACCAAATATAACTGCACACTCGGCCCCAAAGTATCGACTTGGCCTAATTTTCATGTCAAGCCCTCCGCATCCCTTCGCCGGTCAGTAGTCCAAGTTCTTCTGGGCACAGCCAGATGATGCTTGCAACCCTTTTATGGCATTGAGTAATGTGGCATTTTCTGCCTTGTTGCCACAAACACCAACACCAACACCACCACAACACACGTCCATACACCGACTCACACATACTCATAAATAAAGCCAATAATGAAGGCTTTAATTACGGCAATAATTCACGCTATTTCACACACACACACACACACACAAACGCAGACATTACGTATGTGTGTGTGTGTTCAGTGCATTTAAAATAAATTCGTATAATTAAAATGTTTGCTTCATTTGCTTTTTAATACTACAAAAAACACAACAACAACAATACAAATCATACGTAAGCAAAAGGCGCGCCCATTTGTCAGCTGCACCGGTGCTCTGGTCACGACCGTAACAAATTTACATGACATCCATACATAGAAAACCATTTATTTGTGTGAACAAGTACATGTTTGTGTGTGTATGTGTGTGTGTCCTTATGTCTGCATTTAATGTGAATTTTGTGCTGAGCGCACACACACATTAAAAATCTCAAATATGCAGTTAAAGCCTGCTTGCATATTTCATAGTAAAATGCATAATTTAAAATTTAATTGATTTGTGCACAAATTGCAAAGCACGCACGCCCACACGCACACACTCGCACTTGTACATATCTACAGTTTATGCGTATGACATGCAAATGTGTCTGTGGGTGTGTGTTTGAAATGTAGTCCATGTGTGTTTTGTGGCATTTTGCGCTTGTCTGAATTTACGACATTTCATTTGCTGTGTTTGCATGTGTTGGTGTGTGCGTGTGTGGGCGCGTCTGTGGTTATGGGTCTGTATAAAATGCGTGTATAATATATTCTATATATATATGTGTGGGAAAATCGCTGTGCAAAATGCAATAAATATAAATTTTCATAACTCATATAATCACCCTAAATGTATGCAACATTTGATGTATTTTACACAATAGCATTTTAACCGAAAACTGAAAGTGCCTACAGGCACATTTCGGGCTGTATTATGAACAAATAGTTTGTTCGTTTCTTACTGAAAAATTAAATATGACAAAAAAGTGAATATGAAAATGTTATGCAAGCAAAATTTGCAATTTAATTTTAGTGATTTTATTTTTTTCAGAACTGCTTTTCTTTTGAAGCGTTTCACTGAAGTCTTTCTGAAGTTATGACTATGATCGCATCGCATTTTTCCTTATCTTGGCCCATGTAATCTTGCCTAACATTATTCCTATACCATCCCATCGTATCTCGTCGTGTCTGGTCTTATCTCATCTTCCCATCTCAATTCACCTCATCTCATTTTTTTATTACATATCTCATCTCATCGCTTCTCAGGTGACCATGTCATCTCTCCTCTCTTCACTTCTCTCCTCTCTCACCTCATTTCACTTTACTTTTTTACACCTCATGACACTTTATTTTAAAACTTCTAATTCCATCCGACCGTGTTATGTTAATTCACTTCATCTTATTTTACCTCTACTTATCTGATAGCATCTTATCTCATCTCATCATCTCGCCTCATCTCAGTTATCAACTCACCTTGTCTCACAGTATTTTAAATCTTACTTTCTCATCCTATCTCATCTCTTTCCATCTCGTCTCTTACCATTTCACCTTATCTCATCTCAGTTAAAAATTTCATCTCAACTCATCACGCTTTATCTTACTTCAGGCCATGTCATCTCATTTCATCTCATAGCATTTTATCTCATCTGATCTCATCATCTCACCTCATTTTTGTTATCTTTTCACCTTATCCTACTTTATCTTACATCTTGCTTTCTCATCTTATACCATCTCATCTTACCGTCTCATCTTGCTTCATCTCAGCTTATCCTCTCATCTCACCTCATCTAGCTTTATCTTACCTCGTGCTATCTTATCTCGGTTCATTTCATCTCATAGCATCTTATCTCGTCTGATCTCATCATCTAACCTCATCTCAGTTAGCTTTTCACCTCATCCTACTTTATCTTACATTTTGCTTTCTCTTATATCATCTCATCTTATCTTGCTTCATCTCAGCTTATGCTCTCATCTCACCGCATCTCGCTTTATCTTACTTCGTGCCATCTCATATCATTTCATCTCATAATATCTTAGCTCATCTGATTTTATCATCTCACCTCATCGCAGTTGCCATCTTACCTCATCTCACTTTATCTTATTTTTATATGTTATGTTCTCTCATCTCTTTCCATTTCCTCTCTTACCAGTTTATCTCAGCTTACCATCTCATGTCATCTCAGCTTACCATCTCATCTCAACTCATCTTTTTCATATATCTTACCTTGCCCTATCATATCTCAATTCGCTTTATCTAACCTCACCCTTTCTCATCTCATTTCGTTTCATCTCATTGTATTGCATCTTATCTCATTATCGTGCCTCATCTTAGTTACCATATAATCTTATCTCCATTTACCTTACTTCTTACTTTCTCATCTGATCTCATCATCTCGCCTCATCTGAGTTACAAACTCACCTTATATGACTTTAACTTAAATATTTCATTCTCATATTATCTCCTCTCTTACCACATTTGCGCATCTGAGCTCATCGCTCGTCTTGTCTTAATCTGTCTTATCTCATCTCATCTCACCTCATCTCATCTTATCGCATTTTACCTAATCTCAGTTTATCTGAACATATCCTCTCGCCTCACATCACCTTAGCGCCTTATCTCAACTCATCTCATTTTATCATACCTCTTCCTATGTCATCTCATCTCATCTCGTCTCATATCATATCATATCATATCATATCATATCATATCATATCATATCATATCGTATCATATCATATCATATCATATCATATCATATCATATCATATCATATCATATCATATCATATCATATCATATCATATCATATCATATCATATCATATCATATCATATCATATCATATCATATCATATCATATCATATCATATCATATCATATCATATCATATCATATCATATCATATCATATCATATCATATCATATCATATCATATCATATCATATCATATCATATCATATCATATCATATCATATCATATCATATCATATCATATCATATCATATCATATCATATCATATCATATCATATCATATCATATCATATCATATCATATCATATCATATCATATCATATCATATCATATCATATCATATCATATCATATCATATCATATCATATCATATCATATCATATCATATCATATCATATCATATCATATCATATCATATCATATCATATCATATCATATCATATCATATCATATCATATCATATCATATCATCATATCATCTCATCTCATATCATATATCATATCATATCATATCATATCATATCATATCATATCATATCATATCATATCATATCATATCATATCATATCATATCATATCATATCATATCATATCATCATATCATCTCATCTCATATCATATATCATATCATATCATATCATATCATATCATATCATATCATATCATATCATATATCATATCATATCATATCATATCATATCATATCATACCATATCATATCATATCATATCATATCATATCATATCATATCATATCATATCATATCATATCATATCATATCATATCATATCATATCATATCATATCATATCATATCATATCATATCATATCATATCATATCATATCATATCATATCATATCATATCATATCATATCATATCATATCATATCATATCATATCATATCATATCATATCATATCATATCATATCATATCATATCATATCATATCATATCATATCATATCATATCATATCATATCATATCATATCATATCATATCATATCATATCATATCATATCATATCATATCATATCATATCATATCATATCATATCATATCATATCATATCATATCATATCATATCATATCATATCATATCATATCATATCATATCATATCATATCATATCATATCATATCATATCATATCATATCATATCATATCATATCATATCATATCATATCATATCATATCATATCATATCATATCATATCATCGCGTCTCGTCTCATCTCATCCCTTCTCATCTCATCTCATCTCATCTCGTCTCATCTCGTCTCGTCTCATCTCATTTCATCTCATCTCGTCTCATCTCGTCTCATCTCATCTCATCTCTCTCATCAATTTAATTTTACTTTATTTCACTCAACAATTTCGCCCATCCTCCGGCTCACATTATGTAACTCACCTCAAGTGGACTAATCCCTTCTTTTCATACCATTTCACCTAATCTATCTTATCTACCACACTTCAACTCATCTCAGCTCCACCTCACCTCATTGCTCATAGTTCCTTATCTGATCTTTATACACATTCATGCACCTTCTTTTCCTCTTCATAAAAAATATCACTCATACGACCCGCAGTGCCCGCTAACAACCAACAACGTCCAACTCTTAACAGTCATCGCACCCATTAAAAATTTTTATGTACACATTTTAGCGCTTCATTTCTACAATTCACACAAATAACAACAACAATTTGTTGCTAGTTGCAATTGTGGCAAAAAAAATACGCCAAATTCGAATTTCAACCTTCACAAAGCTCAAAATGTGTGCACCAGCAGCTTATTGGATCATGTGCAACGACTAAAACTTATTTCCGTCGCTTTTCGGCGCTTCAGCATTCTTGTCCTCACCCCTCCCTCCTCCCTATCTATCATTCAGTTAGCAGCCATGCAACTATAAACATGTGAATAAACGAGTTTGTGGCAACGGCAAATGGCCACAATGCGTCGCCATTGTTGAGGGCAGCGAGAAAAAGTAAAACACAAAAAATAAAATAAAATATATGAAAATTTAAATAATTGCAAAGTAGATTAAAAGCGAATCAAGTGGCTTTCACGCGCGCGCCCATTTATTTTATGCCACTACCGACAACAACAACAACAACAACGAAACGCAGCAGCGTCGTCAGCTCATCCACCTGCCACCTACAAATGTTGGCACTATCAGGAATTAGATTTTCCGCTCGGTGCCATTTGTATGTGCCGCACACTGGCACCGCATAGATTTGTGGCAGCACACACACAGACAGTCAGGACAGTCAGTCTTGCCATTATGTTTGTGTATGTGTGTGTGTGTGTTTGTGCGCGCAGATGTGCCACATGCGAATGTAAATAAAATTGTGCAATTTATTTGCGATCGTAAGCAACTGACACGATAAAATGCAACGCGCCACCGCACGCCCGTGCCCGTTCCACATTCGCTGCCGCTTTCGCACTGCAGCCGGACTGGTTGGCACTAAAGTCTGGCAGTGTGTTGTTATTGCAAAAATGTGGCGCCCCCCACAATTCCCTTTCTAACATTGGCGCCATTCGTTCGCCGCACATGCCGCACGCCACGTTTTTTCGCCGCCACCTCGACACAGACACCGACTGTTATTATTATTGTTTTGCCACTATTATGATAACAAATACACACACACACACAAACACACGTAGCGACACACATAAGGTTTTTGTTGCTATTGTTGTGTATACGAGTATATGGTGGCAGTGTCCTTTAATGTTATTTCGTTTGAAGCGAATTGTGTGGCGCGTTTGCACTTTTGCCCGCAAATGCGCATTGGCCACTACGCGCTATAACTAAATGCGTCTGTCTGTCTGTCTGTTGTTGGCTCGCCTCTGCTATATGGTTGTTTGCTACACTCACCATTGTTGTTGTGAAAAATTGCAATTTATTTTTAAGGATTTACAGACGCGCAGCAAATAGACAGCGGTAGATTATTGAAAATAAAAATTAATGGGCTTTAAAGTAATGGCATTGCCGTCCGCCGCCCTCACACCCGCACAGTGCGTGTCTAGCCGGTGTTGGTATGTGCTGCTGTGTGTGTGTGTGCTAGATTTAGCAACAGTTTTATCACATAATTTCCAGTTTACATGTCGATGCAGACATGGCGATTGTAATCCATTTTTATGCCATTTCCTTTGCTGTTCGCGGCATTGCTTTGGGCCAAATATTGCATGCAACCTGCAACAAAACGCAAATATGTTTTTACCGTTATTTGCTGTGGTATACAATTTACACACAAAGTGCAATGCGATTTAAAACTCGATTTAAATGTGCAATATGCTGGCCTTTATAAATAATATCACGTATACGCCACGTGTGCTATCAAGTCAAATAATTTATGGGTTAATGGTTGTTGGTGGGGGCGCGCGAGTGTGGCTAAAATTGCTTTTGTGGGGAGTTCAAAGAAGCATTTGCTTGGATATTGTACACTTTAGCTTTTAGGACCTGTTTTCAATGATAGTAGTTTGTCTTTAGTACAGTTAGCCTAATACGTGATTCCTCGACTCTTGGAGACGATTCAGTCTCTTGACAGTGATTTGTCTTTCGTATAGTTAGCTTAATGTGGGATGCATTTACCTCGTGAAAAAGTTTTACTCTGACAATGGTTTGTTTTTCGTTCAGTCAGCCTAATTCGTGACACCTCAGCCTCGTGGGGAGATTTCAGTCTTTCGGCAATGGTTTCTCTTCCATACAGTCAACCTAAAGCAGGCTTCCCAAACCTCGTGAAGAAGTTTCATGACAGTGATTAGTCTTCCGTACAGTCAGCCTAATGTGTAATGCCTCAACCTCGTGGAGAAGCTTCGGTCTCTTGACAGTGGTTTGTCTTCCGTACAGTCAGCCTAATACGTGATTTCTCAACCTAGTGAAGAAGTTTTACTCTATTATATAGTAAAGAAGTTACAGTCTCTGGACAGTGATTTGTCTTCAGTAAAGTCAGCCTAGAACGTGATTCCTGATCTCCATGGAGAAGATTCACTGTCTTTTGACAGTGGTTTGTCTTTCGTATGGTCAGCCAAATGCGTGATGCCTTAACCTCGTAAAGAATTTTCAGTCTCCTAACAGTGGTTTGTCTCTCATAAAGTCAACCTAATGTGTAATGCCTCTGCCTTGTGAAGAAATTTCAGACTCTTGACAGCATTTCGTCTTCTGTATAGTCAGTCGAATGCCTCAATCTTATGGAGTAGTTTCAGTTTCTTGATGACGCTAAGTATATCTTGGGATACAGACAGTGCTATGGTCTATAAGATTGCGTTCTGTTAAAGGTATTTGCCTACTTGAGTAGATAAAGTTATATACATGAAGCAAGTCATTGTGAAAGAGCAACTTCTAAGCCTGTATTACTGTCATCCTCTCAGTTTGAAAGGCGGTACACCACTGCAGCAGTCGAAGTGCGAGTCTCAATACCAGTGTTTTGGAAATTTTCCCACATTCAACCCTATTCTCGAACTTAAAACCATATCTATGGTCTGTTGATGCCTTTTTTTAATTTCGCTTTGTAATTACACGCAGTGTAATTACACTGCACAACAAAATCAAATTTTTTTTTTAAATAACAAGGTTCTGACAACGGATTCTGGTAGAGGGGACAAAAAAAAAATACACGTGTATCGGCGTTTTGAAAGTTTACATCTGAATTTTTTTTTAGGGGGGCCAAAGTTTTCCCCCTTTTGTACATTCTTATGGCGAATCGGCATACGAAAACCATGTAACCTCATATTTTAGGTATATGATGTGTTCGGCAATTTGATGTAAAATACTACGAAGAACATTTTTGTGGAGCATTTTAACCCTGTAGCTACTATTTTTATGGGTCAATTTGACCCTTTTTTTCTAAAATGCCAAAAATGTCCTGTAACACAGGACTTTTTAAGGAAAAAATGTACCACGAAAATATTTGCCATAAAATTCTACTATAGGTCTCTGAATACATCAAAGCTCAGAAATTAACTGCAACGCCAGAATTAAGCCAAAACTGAAAATGTGTTTAAATGTTTATTTCATTCTTAGTCAAAATTGGTACTAAAATTTCCTAGAAAACTTGATTTTTTTTGTGTTGTGCAGTGTTATTAGTTACAGGGTAGTAAATCTTTTGTTAAAATTACGAGAAGGACGCTTTTAGTCAACATTTGTTGGTGTATATCAAAGTGTTTGCGTACCCCAAATTAGATCTGGTTCACTTAGTTAGGGCTGAATTTTATCTGCGTATGTTGAACCACTCTCTGAACCACTGAAATTTTATGACAATTGCACTTAGTATGGATTGGATCTCTTCTGAATACATTTACTAATCTCTATAAATTTATTAGGTCAAGGAAATCACTGAAATTCTACAATAATTGTGCTTAGTTTAGACTGAAACCTGCCTGAAGACATTCACTAATTTTAATATATTTTTACTGGGGAGCAAAAGCACTGAAATTTCAAAGATAAATTCACTAACCATATTTATTTAAGTGATGAAAAGCTCTGAAATTTCATGATTAAATTAAGCAACGCGTTTATTGCAGACTGGATTTCACTTGTAATTACTAACGCCCTTGATTTTTTTATATATAGAAAGTATTGAAATTTCATTAACAAGTGCAAAGCTTTCACCCACTGAAACCTTCACCTCACTTCTCTTACATGGTACCCCTTCACTTATTCCACATTATTCCACATTCCACATGCGGCTCTGACTTGACTCACTCACCTGCAGCTTTATTAACCCTTTCGGTACAGGTTTTTACTGGGGAAAGTTAAAATTTAAAATTTTACGTCTTAGGCTTCTATGTGGTTATAAGTATTAGCAACATTCCATAAGAAATTTTGTAATTTTTATACTCGGACCCTGTATTTTAGAGTGTTTTTCTATGAGAGCAACCACATCGTTGTGGCTGTAAAAACTACTTAAACATTAAACTTTTTACGCATAACGAAAATTTGAATTTACTTCAGCCAAAATTAAAAAAAAAAAGTATCTAAATTGAAAGAAAACGTAAAATGAAAAAGTTCTCTAATTGTTTTTGCTTCTTCTTCCTTTACTATGTCAAGATATACCATTACAAACACGTGTATACTTCTCTTCTTTAAACTTAAATATTCAGTTTATTAATTTCGTATTTTTCCTAAAACTTCAAACTATTCTATAAAGCCATAAAGGATGCAGACGTCCACAAAGTAGCATGTTGCCATATGGCAACAACATAGCGAAAGGGTTAACCGCTTAACAATGGTCAGCGTTTGCAATTACCGTTAACGTGTCTTGTGCACGTGCAGCATTGTTGGTATTTATTATTTGTCAGTTAACTAGCTGCAGCCAGCTTAACAGCCTGAAAGTATGCCAATCTGTTTATGTGCATTTAATAATAAAGTGATTTGCATTTCACAGTGCATTCTTCTTCACATTCGCCTGCTGTCTTGACACCACCTGCCCCCTCCCCGTTCCCGCCCTCTCAGAATGCAATTTTCTTTTACAGAAAAGTAAATTTACTGTAGAAATGAAAGCAATTTAAAAAATAAAAATAAGAAAAAAAAAAACAAAGAATAGTCTGCACAATATTGCAATTGAATGCGAAAAACAGATATGACAGACAAACCATAACAACAACAACAACAACAGCAATAACACCAACAACACTATCACGAACAAAAGAAAAAGGCATTCGTAGCTTTTTTGAGTTTCTTTCAATCAGCATGAAACTTATTTATGTCGCAAACTGACTTACTTCCTGTTACCTCTTGTGCCTTTGTAGAGCGACGGAGGCGCTGTCGCTGCTCGGCCGGCGTCGACGCCAGCGTCAGCGCACATCAGTGATTGCCCGGCGCACATTTCGTGCGAAACGATGCTTTTGTTTCGCTTTGCTTTATTTTTATGTTTTATTATTACTGCCCGCCGCCGCATGCAGTCAGCGGGCGCGCTTCTGCTGCTGCTGCGCCCACAGCGGCGGCGGCGGCGGCGCATTCAATGGACTGTCGTCTATTGAGGCAGGTCGTTCGTGCCTTTAACATGGCTTATTGTCACTCAAGTGTTCCATTACTAATACAACAACAAAAACAAAAACAGCAACTGGCAAGCAAGACAGCGCACGAGCGTGCATAAAGGCAGCAAATAACAAAGGAAACTCTACGCCCGCCGCAATGAGGACAACTAAAAGAAAAATTAAAAAAAAAATGCAAAAAAAAGAACAAAATTACAAGAACTCAACACGAGGGGAAACGTTAGCGCAAGAATAAGAAAAAAGTGAAACTACTGTACAATGCGTTGGCAACACGGGAGACGGCGCGACGGTAGGATGCGGCAGCAGCGGCAGCATCAACTCCGGCAAATAATGGCGGGAAAAGCTCACTTCCTGTTTTTCATCAATTCTATTATTTTTGTGAAGTGAGCGAGCATAAATGAATAAAAGACTGCAACAATAGGTACAACAACAAATATAACAACTGCAATAACAACAACAATAGAAACAACAACAGCAACCAGCCAGGCAGCAAGTTGCTGCAACTGAAATAACCAAATGAACGAAGGAACGAACGAACGAAGGAAGAAACGAGTCAACGTGGCGACTAGACACTTGGGTGCCGTTAGGACAAAGCGGGACGAGGACGAACGGGATGCAGCGCATAAAAGGTGCAGCGCGGCTGGCAGTTCATTGTAACGGTAAAGAAAGTAGCAAACTCCAAATAATGGAGCTAAGGCGACAAACAAAAGCAGCAAGAAGCGGAAAAATAGAAAAGCTGCTAGGAGACGACAGCACGAGGGGCCGTTGCCATGTTTTAAGAATAGCAGCAAAATGCAGCAAATGGCCAAAAATTGGGTGAAGTGTACGTTGAGTACGAATTTTTGGCGCAACGAATGAACGAGACTGCATTGTGTTGGTTCCGCTGCTGTGTAGTAGTTTTATTAGTGCCAACACTGGTCAACACACTTTTGTAAACACTTTTACAATGAAAAGGCTTTCCTAAGCTAACTGATGGTTTACTCAATAAATTAGAGCACCCAAACATAGAAACACCTAATTCGCTGTTTGAGCATTTATCAACAAGTTTGGTGTAAAAAAATAAGATTAATAAGAATTTTTTGAATTTTTCACAATATTTGGCTTTCTGAAATATGAAAAGTGAAACATCATACGAGTAGAATAAAGTCATTAAAGTCCATCAAAGTAATTAAAGTACTTAAAGTAGATTAAAGTACATAAAAATTCACTCATAATTCATGGCAAAGTTGAAAGAGACAAAATTTTCATCAAACCTTCGAGTAGATTGTAGTGAATGTCTGCCTTGAATGTCAGTATTGCTGATTTTTAGAGAGATTCTGAATGGTTTTCAAAACCTTCGGTCAGTTTAGTTCAATAATTACAACTCTAGTGAATGTCTTTTTCTGTTTTTCACCCTTCTAGATTAGACTTTTCTTATCAAATCTTGGTAGATTACCTATAGTGATTTATTTTGAATGTAGTGATTGTGCACTTCAACAGAGATTCTGAACGGTTGCCGAACCTTCGGACAGTTTATTTCAAGAGGTACAATGTTGAAGATTTTCCTGTTCTGTGGTAACACAATTTAATCAATTATGGCTTTTTTGTGCTTTTGAGCTCCTGTCCTAAGTAGGTTAGTCCTTTCTCATTAAATCTTAATAAAACTTGTAGTAACCTACCTTGAATGACAGCTTTGGTCACTTCAACAGACAGTCTGAACGGTTGCCAAAATTTCGGGCAGTTTAGTTCAAGAAGTACAACGCTAAAGATTTTCCTATTCCATAGTAACACAACTTGTGTCAGTTCTGCCATAAATTAGTGCTTTTGATTTCCTGTTTTAAGTAGGTTTGTACTTTCTCATCGAATCTTAATACAAATTGTAGTGAACTACTTTGATTGACAGTATTGGTCGCTTCAACGAAGAGTCTAAACAGTTGCCAAACCTTTGGACAGTAAAGTTCACAACCTAAAAATTGTTCCCTGGTTTAAATTACCTCTTGTGACTTTTTACCCAAAACTAGCCTAGTATTGTTCTAGGTTAGCCCATTCTTATCAAATCTTGGTACAAATTGTAGTGAACTGTCTTGAACGTCGGGACTGCTCACTTCAACGGAGAGTGCTCACTTCAATTCTAGAGATAGTCCTGTTCTATTATAACAAAACTCAAGTCAGCTCTGGCCTAAATTGGCTCTTTTGAGCTTCTACCCAAAACTAACCTAATCCTGTTCTAGCCATTCTTATAGCTCTTCAGTCATCTTGTTCGAATTTTGTGGGGAAAAATTCAGTTAGAAACGCAGCAAATGAAGCTTTAATTCTTTTTAGGTAGATCAAGGTGGCTCAGACGAGAGCATATTTAGACCAAATAAAGTCCATTGTGATGCCACTGGATTGCTAGCCCCTTCCATTAAGTTAGTTCAACATCAAGCAATCCTTTACTCTTTTAACTTTTCTAACATCTGACAGTGAAAATGGCACTAAGACAGTAAAAACTTTCCATAGGACATATAACTATGTTTCATTGATTAAAGAGGGTTAAATATAATTAAAACTACATCTTGCATTAGTTTCATAAATATTTATCAATTATTGTTAAGAAATATTTCTGAAAAACATGCTTTCAAAAACGTTCGTTTGTAGGCATCGTTCATCTTAAAAAATGTTTTGATAACACAGCACAACAAAAAAACACTTTTTTTCTGTTGCATGGAGTTTTTCTACTGTTTCTTACTAATTTGGGTGCGCTGATTTAATCGAATCTATCCCCAGATTTTTTCTAGCAGCTCTAGTTAGTGAGATATAGGTACCATGTCATTTTTTCAGTTGTTCCTCTACTTTTTCCATATTTTTGATCGTAATTTCTAAACCAAAAAACCGATTGACATCATTTTCACCTTATCGCATTAACAACACCGCACGGCTTCTTTTCCGATGCAACTTATTTGTATAAGTTTTGGACCTCAAAGTCGGAAAAAATGGAATTTTAAGGCGTTTTTTCTGATGGCGAAAATTGTACAGATGTTTCAAAAATCAAGTTACGAAGTATATGAATATCTTAAGAAGAAACATCAAGCAATACAAAACAGCCAAATTATTTGGCGGAATACACATTCGCATGGAAATAATAGCAAAAATGTAGTCATTTTCATCAAAATATGTGAAATTTCCTTAAAAAATTAGGAGCCTCAAAATATGCTCTTTTATATGTTACATTTCTAGTCTGAAACACAAGCAAAAAATAAAAATATTTTGAATTGCTCGAAACAAAAAAAATTAAAAACTTTGCATATTTTGAGGCTCCTAATTTTTTAAGGAAAAGTATGAAAAGTGATTAAAATGGCTATGGTACATTTTTGCTATTATTTCGATGAGAATGTGTATTCCGCCAAATAATTTGGCTGTTTTGTATTGCTTGATGTTTATTTATGAAACATCTGTACAATTTTCGCCATCAGAAAAAACGCCTTGAAATTCAATATTTTCCTACTTTGAAACCTTATTACAACGCCAATTTAGAACGCATAAAATTGATTAACGCCAAAAAGATGGCGTGAGATGTTGTAAGTGCAACTATATAAAAATCATGTCGATAGGATTATCGGTTCGGAAATTAAAGTCGAAAATGTGAAAAAAGTCGAGGAAAATTCGTAAAAGTGACACGCCCATTTTTTGCGAAAACTAGAGCTGTTACATAAAAACGGAGTATGGTTTTGAAAACAGCGTGGAAAAACGATTCAGATTCATGTAAAAAACTCCATGCAACAGACATGCTGTTGTGCAGTGTTATTGTTAAGAAATGTTTCTGAAAAACATGCTATCAAAAACGTTCGTTTGTAGGAATCGTTCGTCTTTAAACATGTTTTGAGAATCACTGACATTCAGTGTTGCACGCAAGTAAAGTTTTAGGGATTTAAATCTCTCAAATACCGGTTTTTTATAAAAATTTTGGGTAGCAAATATGGTTGCAATTGGTACCGGGCTTCAAAGTTGTGTCTCCTGCCCACAAAATTAAATCATATATGCGCCACTCTTGACATACATCTACTTTCTTCTATCAGGTTCAAAAAAATTACACCTTCTTTGATTACTTTGATTCAAATAAAATGCAATTAATGCCACCAAAATCATTAAAAATGGGCTTATTTGCCTTGTTATTCTAAACTTTAAATTAATTTGTATACCACTGTAGCTTTGATGACACTATCGATGCAAGCAATTTCCAATCAAAAACTCTCAGCAGCAGTTAACTTGAAGTGTATTTAAAATTTATGGCAATTTTGTTATAACACAGTGCCCAAAAGTATGCAGTGAATATTTTGATTTAAAAAACATTGCAGAATTCGTCATATCGGCTACGTAAAGAGTTGCAGTTCAAAGCATACTTTTGAGCGTATGCAAAAAATGGCATTACTGCGTTATTTTAAGTTTGATGGCGAAGTCGAAAAAGGGACACACTGCGGCTTAAAAGCTGCACACTAAAACTTTCAATGCATTCCGAGATTTGAAATTTCGGGGCCCCAGTTTTTGCTGCTACTTCACTCAGCTGAAGCTGGAGCCCTGAAGCCTTGGCTGTTCTTATAGACATTTCAAGGCATTGATGAAGGCCAACAAATTGCTGACAGCTGAAATTTGTGGAGTGTGGGGATTGTGAAGTTTTTTTCCATGCACCGAATCCATTTCAATTGCCTGAAATGCAAAGAATTTTCGTCATTTCAAAAGCGCATTTAAAGTCACCCATTTTTGTACTCTTTGTCTCGTTTGTGCCCGTTGCTCGTGCGCGCTTTATTGCTCAACAAAACTTCATCAAAGACTCTCTTATTCAATGCATATAGAACGCAAATTTCGCAAATTGTAACACCACAATTTTGCATACAAATATTACCTGCTGTCGCTTTCCTAGACGCGTTCAAAATTTTTCGCCACTTTCATAAACTGTGTTTTCTATTTTCTCTCGCCATTTTTTTTCGCTTTTTTGGTGCGCCATTGTTTTGCCGCGGCGCATGCAAAATTTGCCCATTCAACGAAAATTACGCATAATTTGCTGCCAGTTATTGTTGTTGTTGTTGTTGTGCTACAATAAAGTATATACCTATGTATGTGTACATAATTTTTTATTGTTATTTTTCATTTTGCGCGCACTGTAATTTCAGCAGGAAACTGCACAAAAGTCTGCAATAATGGCAGCAAGCAGCGAAAACGAGCAAATAAATAACGGAAAGCAAAAGGAAACTACAACTAAAATATGAAATGCAAAGAAGGCAGCGCCAAGTTTCTTATGCACTTTTGGGCATTTTGTTTTTTTGGTTGGGTTTTTGGTGTTCCTTTTGGTTCAGTTCAGGTTTTCAGTTTTGTTTACTTGGCGCATTTTTTATGGCCAGCCGACACGTGAACGTCAACATCGACAACGACAACGGCAGCAAATAGAAACAGACATCTGTCGGCCAGGTAGCGACAGCAGGCTGTCTGTGCATTTTGGCAATTTACACTATTCGAGGTGCATTTCGAAAGAACGGAAGACGAAAGAAGCGGCAGCAATGCAAATTTGTTGGCAGTTACGAGTACTCGTACATAGACGCCAAAGTGACTTTGCAAAGGCGCCAAATTAGCGAAAATGCGCTTAGGCAGAGCGCTCAGCGTACATTTGCCTAATGCGATGCAAAGCTAAAAACAGTTTTTCATAGTTTGCATGAAAAGTGTAGTTTCAGAAAGTGAAAATGACGCTACCTAAAAATGCATTAGAGGCAATAATTTTCGGTACAATTCAGGTCCTATTCCAGTTTCATGCAGCGAACGTTGGCGAGAGCGACGTGTAAAACTCGATTAAGTTTGGTTAGAAGTTTCGAGGAGAGAATACTTGGGAATCAGTGAGCAATTAAAGGCAATCGTTAGGTTCATTGGTGCCTTAGGAGGGCCTCCACCTTCGCATAGTACTCACTGAGAATGGACCTTACCAGAAGATCAGTCAATACAAAAGTCTTTCGAAAGCTCACTGAACGAAATGGCGCTTTACAAAAATGAATTGGAGGCAATATTTTATGGTGCAATGCAAAATCTTTCCAAGTTTAATGCGGAGAGTTGTGCCTAAAGCGATTCAAGTTCATAGAGTTTGGATATAAGTTTCGTTGAGAGAGAGAGAGAGAGAGAGAAAGAACACTTCACAGTCAATGAATGAGTAGTAGTGAGTGAGTAGAGGCAATTGTTGAGTTCATCAGTACCTTAGGGCCACCTCAGCAGTCCCCAAATACTCACTATGAAAGGACCTTCCTGAAGACACCAAAGACTTTGAAAAACTTTAAAGGTATCTTTCTAAAGACTGAAAAACTTACTTATTCCACATAACTTTACAAAAACACAAGCTTGGTGCATTGAATAGTAAAAAATTTGATCAAGAAAGTCCAAATTGTGTTTGCACAAGTACTGCTTTTTCTTTAGTGAAGTAAAAAAAACTATATAGGGAACTAGTAGCGCACGTAAAGCGGAATTTAGGGGGAATATTCTGTTTCCTACGAACATTTTGAGTGGAAAATATGGATTCAAATGGTATTGACTCCAAAAAATATGTACGAAATCTCTCCCAAAATGAAATCATGTCAACTATAGAACAGCAGTAACAAGAAATATCGAGATAGAATAGTTTTAAATAATCAATTGATTTCTAATATTAAAACGTTGGCCTTTGGCAGTTGTTGTATAGGGTTATGAATTAGATTAAATAAAAAAAAGAGGAAGAACATGAAGAGAAAAAAGCATAAAAAGAACTTCCAAGTACATCTTTTCAGCTCAACTCGTTAGAACAGCAGTAACAAGAAATATCGAGATAGAATAGTTTTAAACAATCATTTGAACTCTAATATTAAAACTTTGGCCTTTGGCAGTCGCTGTATAGGGTTCTGAATTAGATTAAATAAAAAGAAGAAGAAGAACATGAAGAGAAAAACGCACCAAAAGAACTTCCAAGCACATCTTTTCAGCTCAACTCGTTGGCAAAAAAACCAATTTCTATGATCCTTCAAAGTTGGCTTCGGATTGACCTACTTTCAGGACTATTGCGGTAAATGCAATCCATGGGAAGAAGAAGCAGTTGCATGCAAACCAATGAGGAAGAAGAAGAAACCTCTGCACGATTACAGAAATCTCAACACTCAACTCAACTCAACACATAGTTAGAAATAATAGTTTTAATCATTTTCAATGCTGGTTTCAGCTTTTGCTTTGAGCCATCTTACCGAATACTGATAAAAAATAAACCAATGAAGAAGAAGAAGCATCCACATGGTTATTGAAATCACAACTTTACATCAAAAACAAACTATAGAAAGAAAAAAATCGCTTAGACGATCACCAATGCTGGTTTAAAGTTTTGCTTGCAAACAAGACGAAAAGAAAGAAGAAGCAACTTAACTTAATGGTTACAGAAATGACAACTTCATACTAAAAGCAAATTTTTTCCCAACTGGACATGTTGTTGGAAACAGAAAATGGTTGCCACCTTCACCTCCAATGCTGACTTCAGCATATCCCTTCACCCACCTTACGAACTATTGATTCAAACGATTAGGATGAAGAAGGTGAGGAAGAAGAAGAGCACACATGGTTATAGAAATCCTAAGATAGTGTTTAGAACATAACTTTTTAACCCTACTCTTTTCTTGCTTCAACTACTACTTTGAACCTACTGCAATGCTTCGGGGCGTATACTTAACTTTTTAGTATTCCTTGATGCAAAGTAATTTTTTGTAATCAAGTGGTTTTTCCATATATTTATCGATACTTTTGAATCGCTTCAACTACTACTTTGAACCCACTGCAATGCTTCGGGGCGTATACGTAACTTTTTAGTATTCCTTGATGCAAAGTAATTTTTTGTAATCAGGTGGTTTTTCCATATATTTTCGATACTTTTGAATCGCTTCAACTACAGGTGGTTTTTTCTATATGTTTTCTTTACTTTTAAATCATTTTCATCCACATTTCAATATAGCTTCGACCAGCGGCGCTCACAGGGGGGTTTTGAGGGTTCAAACCTCCCCAAACATAAAAATTTCTGGTGCAAAATAAGGTTTCAAATGGAATTGGGCTTACAAGTTGTACGCAAAACCCCCTTCCCCCCAAAATGGTGTCCTGTGTGCCCCACTTGTTCTGAAAAAACCCCAAAAATTAATATTCATTCCACCCTCAAAGCGTCTCCATAGACCAAACTCATTTGCATTTTACACCTAAAGTGGTTTGAGTAAAAAAATACCCTAAATTTTATGTCTTCTCAAAGCGTCTCTTGGCCATATTAAGTTATGGCTTTTATATTGAAATTTTACCGTTCTAAGCAACAACGCAAAGCCAGCACGCAGTTGCACGTAGAAGCAACATTAATTTCCGCCTGCGCTGCCGCTCTTTGCCACTTTTGCTTAATTTACAATTGAAAAATTTGTAATCGACTTTTAATATGCATTGAGCAGCGCTGAAATTTAGGATAATCAATTCTGCGTTTACGGCACCCAGTAGCACACCACCACAACAATAGACATGGCAGCAGTAAAATCATTTCGCAGCAAAAATGCAAAACTAATAAACAAACTTGTAATTCGCGCTTAAATTGCAAAACATTAACTTCCGTTTTACGATGAAATTATGCCTAACAACAAACACTTCATCAGCTCGTCAGCCACCGCCGCGTTGCTTTCGTAAGCGCTGCCGCGTATTCGCTGCGGTAAGAGCGCCTAAAGCGTTTTGAGCGCATAAACACTTTGCCTCCGCGCTCTAATTCCGTCGTCTTTGTGCGAGTTCGAATGCCGCTCGTTTACTCTTTCGCTCGGTGTGCGCTGTATGCCGCCGCCAGCCATAACCTTCGGCCGCCGCAACGCGGATCTCCACCAATTAATGTGCAAAAATTAATTGCGCGCTCAATTTAATGTGTGCACAGACACGGGAATTTATAGAAAGAACAACAACAACCAAAGCGAAGGCAACAAAATTAAATGTAGGTAAATTAGAGCGCGCCGCGTCAAGTCCTTGAACGCATATCGCTGTCGGTGACGGCCACACTAACAGTTCTCTCCCTCTTGTGGCTGAAGGATAACGCTGTCGCTGCTGGCTGCATCAATGATTTTGTAGTTGTTGTTATTGCGGGCGAACAAAGTTGAAGAATTCATTTTAATGCCTAAAAATAAAAACTTGTTCTGAAGTGAAAATAAAACATTCGAAAACGATTAGGCGTTCGTCTGCTTTGCGCTGTTTATGGCAAATCAAACTTATGATTGAGTTTAGGAGTTTAGAAAGAAAATCCTTAACTGTCTTTTAAAGTGTCTAACTTCACTAAGGAATATTTGTGCTCTGTGTACTATTTGTGACCTAAATGCACAAAGAAAATTCAAGCTAACTTTTTAAACATTCTCAGTGAAAGTCGTTTGTACTTTAAATTGTTCTTATTTTTCCCCTATCATGTAGTTTTCAGTAGGAGAAGTGTCGCTAATGGTATTTGTTTTTGTTTTCGGTAAAAATTTCTGGCCATTGAACCGCCGTCTGTGAGTCATTTTGTGAGTCCTTTAGCTCTTTTCCATAGATTTGTTGGCTTTCTCATTCGTCTGAGTACTATTTTTTTCTCTCCCATGCAGTTTTCAGTATTAGAAGTACCGCTAATCCTCTTTGTTGTTGTCTGTGGTATAAATTTTTAGGCACAGAAAATGAGTCGTGAGTCGTTATGTAAGTTATTAGACTTTCTATTTATTTCCCATAGTTTTGTTGGCTTTCTCATTGATCTAATTCTCATTGATCTAGTTTTCTCTTCCATGCAGTTTTCTGAAGTAGAAGCGCGCCAATGGTTTTAGTTGTTATTTTCGGTGCAAATTTCTCGCCATCGAACCTCAGTCTATCAGTCATTGTGTGAATCCTTTGGCTTTGTACCTTACATAGTTTTGTTGGTCTTCTCATTGGTGTTGGTACCATTTTCTTCTCTCTCATGCAATTTTCAGTAATAAAAGTGCCGCAAATGCTTTTTGTTGTTGTCCTAGGTATACATTTTTAGCCACAGAACGTGAGTCATAGTATGAGTCTTTTAGTACAACTGACTTTAAACAAAAAATCTATTTAATATATTTTTAATATTTTCTTAATAAATTCTTGGCAGCAGAACGTGAATCCTTTGGCCGCATTGACTAAAGTTTATACCAAAAAGTCGATATAAAATATTTTCAACTTTGTTTTAAAACATTCTTAGCCAATCAATGTGAGTCATTATGAGTTCTTTGGTCTCATTGAACTAAAATTCATACAGAAAAATCAATTTAAAAATTTTATAATATTTTGTTAACGATTTTTATAAATTTTATGCTACAAAACATGACTCCTGACTCTTTGTGTGAGTCCTTTGACCTAATTAACTGACTTTATAAGTTAAAAAAATCGATTTACAATATTTTCAGTATTAATTTAATAAATTTTAAGCAACAGACCGTGAGTCCTTTGGTGGCATTGACTATAATGTTAAAAAAAGCAATTTAAAATATTTTCAACATTGTTTTAAAACATTTTTGGCCTTTGAGTCATTATATGAGTTTTTTTAACTCGTTGAACTAAAATTCATACAGAAAAATCAATTTAAAAAATTGTATAATATTTTTTAACGATTTTTATAAATTTTATGCTACAGAATGTGACTCCTGAATAATTGTGTGAGTCCTTTGACCTAATTAACTGACTTTATAAGTCAAACAAAAAATCTATTTCAAATATTTATTATATATTCAATATTCAAATATTAATTTAATGAATTTTAAGCAACAGAACGTGAGTCCTTTGGTCGCATTGACTAAAATGTTTAAAAAAAACTATTTCAAATATTTTCAACATTGTTTTAAAACATTTTTGGCCAATGAATGTGAGTCATTGTATGAGCTCTTTGGTCTTATTGAACTAAAATTCATACAGAAAAATCGATTTAAAATATTTTCTATTTTTTTTACCATTTGTATAAATTTTTTGCTACAGAACGTGAATCCTGAATAATTGTGTCCTTTGACCTAATTAACTTACAACCCATACAAAACTATTTAAATTATTTTGAACATTATTTTAATACATTTTAAGCCACAAAACGTTAGTCATCGGGCGAGTTCCTCGGTTTCGTTGACCTATAACTCATGCCAAAATATCGATTTAAAATATATTCAGTAATATTTCTATTATTGTTGAAGTATTTATCGGTGACCTGAACCACACAACTTACGTTCATTCATTATAAGAACAAAATACTTCAAACTTTTTCTCAATTGGTCCCATTGATGTGATTCTCCCCCCAAAAAAAACCCACAAAATGTTTCACATTTCGCATTTGCAAAGTTTCACTGCTAACCCGCTCACTGCCAATTGCACCGCTGAAAATTGTTGGTGAAAATTGTTGTGTTTTTTGTCGACTCTTAACATGCCACACTTTTGACTTAGACATTCGCTAACTGTCTGTCTGCTGCATACTTTGCCACGTCGTGGCTTTTTTTCCGGCTTTCATGTGCCCACATTTAAAATGAATTGTGTCAAATGCTGCAAAAATGTGTCTACATGCCGCAAATAGTTTCTTGCGTTGCACCAACACAAACACACACAGCAACACAAGTGGCGTAACGTAGAAAATTGTCGAAAATAACCGGCAGGCAAGCTCAACAGACTACACAATTCATTGCGGCGTTTTTTCCTTTTCACATTCATGCGAAAAAAATTTTCCACCATTGGCAAAGCGGACAGGGTTGGGAAGGGTTAGAGGTGTGGCGCATTTCAGCAGCGGCAGGAAAAAAAACACACATAAAACGCCCGAGCTTATGTTCGTTTATCATGATTTTTCGTGGAATTTGTACCATGTAATTCTTGGCACAAACAATTTTCTGCGCTTCCACTCCCTTTCATTACAATCTCTGGTTTCGTTGCTGCTGTTGTTTTGTGTCCTTTTCGCTGCCATTCCAGTTTTTCATTTGCCGGAATGCGCTCAAACATGAGCGAGCGCTCGCGTTGCAGTGCAGCTGCGCGATTGGTTGGACAGACGCCGAAGCTTGTAAGCTATTGAGCGAAAAAAATGCTGCAACAACAAAATTCAACATTTAATTTTGTTGTTGTTGTTGTTGTTGTTTTGTGTTTTGGCCGCAAAAGGATGCCAAAGTATGGGAAGGGGGAGAAAAACCTAAATAGTAAAACACTAAAATTATAGTCTGGATAGGCAGTTTTGTGTTTCAGACAGACATACACACACACACAGTGGCCGGAATTCCTGTTCCTCATTAGATACTTCACTTGTTTTCTACTATTTTGCGGCATTGCGTTGTCTTTGCAACAACGAGTTGCGTGTTGTTGTTGTTGGAGTATCAACAAAAAGATTGTGTTTCCTAAAAAAAACTCTCTAAAAAATAGAAATAAAAATTTGACAAAAAATTGCTGGCGGCCTCGGTATTCTAGCAGTCGCGCTCTACACTGCGCGGGGGCTCTAATCTGACTGAAAACGGGCTCCTTCTGCTTTTTGAATTTTTACTCTTTTTTCAAATTGATTCCATGAAACCATCAACACTTCCAAGCATACCTACTCTACATTCTGAGGAAAATCTAATGTCCCTCTCTCTACTCTAAAGCAGTGATAACTTTTCTAACACTTTTAAAACGTTTTTGCAGTTTTCAGTAGCAAAAGTGCCGTTAATGCTTTTTGTTTTCCATATAAATGTTTCTCTATCAAACGTAAGTCGTGATTCTTTATATGAATCCTTTCGATTTTTACTTTTTCCCATAGTTTTGTTGACCTTCTCCTTCATCTAAATACCAGATTTTTTCTCTTCCATGCAGTTTTCAATAGCAAAAGTGCAGTTAATGCTTTTTGTGTTTGTTTTCTGTATAAATTTTTGACTATCGAACATGAAGCCTTTGATCTGACTTATAATTCATATCAAAATATTACACAGAAAATCGCTTATCCTGTACATCAACCTACTACAACAAGGATTCAAACCACTGGCACATATGCAAGAAGGGTTTTGGGGATTCAGATATTCAAAACTATCTATTTGTAAAAAACATGTTTTGGTTTTGGCTTTAAAAGTTGTGCTTAGAATCTTACTTCAAAAATAAATCCTGATCTAACCAATGTTTGACATTCACCTTCAATCAACGGAATGCACAGATGGCGCTTCAAATTATTGTAGCAGCTGCATGAACCAAAAGCAAAGGTTTTTCTCATTGTTGGAGCCAGATGGCAGCTTCATCATCTATGACAGCCTACGATGGCAAATATTTGAGTAGACTAGAGAAAAGAACAAAAAGAGAATAGAAATGAAGGAAAGAAAGAAAGATAAAAACGTAAATCATGTAAAAAATAAACCTGTAGATTGATTTAGAATTTTTTTATTTTGATGAAGAAAAGTTCAAATTGATAAAAATTATCAACAGGAAATTACAACAAATTGAAACAACCTCTCGGTACCAACCCTAGAACGCGCACAATTAATAAAAATAGTAAAAAAAATTACTGTAAAAAGCAAAAGAAGTTAAATCTCCAAGTGAAAGGAAACGAAGAAACTCGTTTCAACTAAATTGTTACCGACATCCTTTACAATTATTTTCGAAATAGTTGCACAAAAGGGACGCCCACAGAATTGTGCGACCGCCATAGTATTCTGCTGCCTGCCAACTTTGTTGTTGTAGCCCAGCAGACATGTTTGGCTTTATTGTTGTACGTCCGACTAACAATTAAAATAATTAACTTTAAATACTGCAAAAAAAATTCTTGGCAACTCAAAAATGGCCACAACCTGCGGTATGGCACGAAAACAAAAGTGCCACTCGCCATCACTGCAGACCTACACACACACACACAGCCGCACTCAGCACAATAGGTAAACCACCAGCCAACGCACAACGAACAGACGAATGAAGGCAAATGCATTGACCCTTTTCTACATTGTGTTATTTTTATTGTGCTTTGTTTTGTCGTAATTGCACAACAATTAAATGTTTAACGTTTAAAAGGCTCAAAGGCAAAGGTGGAAAATATGACCGCGCGCGCACACACACACACACCCACACACACACAGACCGACAGGCATAGTTTGCGGCGAAAAGAAAAATTACTGTCATTATGAGCGACACAATGTGACAGCGTACGGCGGCCAAGTTGTTGCATTCATAGGTTTTGTTGTTGTTTGAAACAATGAAAATGAAAAATGTCAACAACAACAGATAGATTTAGTTTTATTTTTTTTTTTATATGAGAATTTCATGGGCCTTGTAAGCATTTCAGTTGTGGCTTTGTGGGCGTGTCGCTATGTATGTATGTATATATGTATGTATGTGTGTGTACGCTTGTTGTGTGTCACTGGAGCTTGATTGCAGCAATGCAGCTTTGCCAAAGAATTCTCCAGGGAAATTAAAACGTTCAGCAGGCATTTTCAGAATGATTTTTGTTACATTTTTCATTGCAAATTATGAATGCATTGCTTGCAGTTTTGTGTGATTTTTTGGGGAAGTTTCATCATTCGATATCAGTGGTGCACGCAAGGCGAGTTGGTGTGTTCAGACAGACTGAATAAATTTTTCTTTCACTGCAGATTACAAAATTATTGAATGCAGTGTTGTGTGATTTTTTATGAAGAAAGTCGCATCACTGGGACTCGATGGTTCACACGAAAAAGGTGTTGGGTGTTCAAATCAATTTATTACAAAAATTGTAAATATCAAACTGATTTCAACTGATGTTAGGCTCAAAAGTTGTGCACAGAACCGCCCAAAAAAAAAATCCTGTGAGCGTCACAGCTGGGCTAAATATTACGATCGTATTATTCGATCGTATTATATAATATTATTATCGTATATGCCTCCATATAATCACCAATGACCTTTCAATCGAAATCGAAAAATTTGTTTTTAGTGAAATTTTCAATTGTAAAGTTTGAAGGTCAAGAAAGGTGGCTTTGATTGGCTTGCATTGAACTTTATCCATTGCCACGTGAGTACAACTAGAAAATTATGTGGTCAGGTATCATTAGAGGTACCATAAAAGTACTCCGTATCGATACGTTCGATCAACTAACTCAAGTAAATGTCTCACTTAAACGTCCTAACTACTTTTGAAGGTCACAGCAGTCGTCTCATGACTTCTTCTTGGAACATAAAGCACAAAGTACTCCATTCTGAAAAGCATTGACAATACTCGATTCTGTAAAGTGTAGGTTTTGAGTACTCAAAGGTACTCCGCATCGATATTTGTACTCAGTTTATTCAAAATATATGATTGAGATCTTTTTCAATGCGCTTCTAGAAGTTATTTATTTCAATGTCTCAATTACTACTGAAATACATTTTTCTTGAACTTTTTTTTTATTTATTTATTTATTGATTAATTTCAGCATACAAGTTTTCACTTTTAAATGCTACAAAAAAAATGCATTAAAACAGAGTAATAATAATAATAATAAATAATATTAAATATAAATTAAATTAAAAATAACAGCGAGTTTCATGGCATGAAAAATACCAAAGTTTTCTTGTTTAAGCATGTCAATTCTTTTAGAAAAAATCCGATAGTATCGACACTGAACTATCGATTATTCCAATATCTTCTTTACCATTACTACGGACACCTAAGCATCGAAATTTCCTTTCCATACTTTAAAGACTTTTTCAGCACATGAATCCAATTAATCGAAGAACAAGTTCCGCACTCGCCAACGATAACAACACATAGTAGTCGTCTCTAAGTTTATTGTCTTCAACTTGTCCCACTTTTGCAGTGCTTAACTGCAAGTGCCAAAGTAACACGCGATATGCAAATAATTCATTAAAAAAAAGTTACTTCTGCAGCACTCCCCCGCCTCACCCCCTTGTCCACAACGCACAACAGCAAAGCCATCATTCGCTTCAAGTGAAACGAACTTACAATAAACCAACAAGTGACAGTTTTGCAAATTGCACAACAAAAAGTCCAGCACGCATACGAAGCGAGAGAGAGACATCAAAGACGTCGCAGACGTTGAGCTGCCGTAGGCCTAAGCGAGAATGCAAGTAGCAGAAAAATTGCAGCACTTGACGCGCGCCACGCCGGCAACTAGCAAAGTGCACTTCATTTCACTCACGCCGACGCCGACGCCGAGGCCGTCGCTTTGCCTGCACAGTTTGCGCTCGAAATGTGCAAATTCCTTGTACGTGTGTGCTGGGTGCTGGCTGACACAAAGGACATGGCAGCCGCTTTGGCTGACGCTTTCGAGTAAATGCAAATTTACAAAGTGCAAATTATGCGCTACAAAGCGCTACTTTTGTGCGCCGCGCGCGCATAAACTTAAAAATTCTATTTAAAAAATATAATTTTTGTTTGTACGCTTTTGTTGCTGTTGTTCTATACAAAGCAATGAACGGAATGAAATGAATGAATGCATGCATGCAGAAGGAGTGAAAAGCGCGCAGAAACGAAATAACGAAAAGCCGAATAAAGTTAAAAAATGCTTAACAAAAATAGAAAAATACAAAAATATATAAAAAAGTATAGCACAGAGCCCAGGAAGCACTTCATCAACAACTTGCATGCATATTTATGCGCACACCTGCAAATATATACAAACATATACACATATATGTATGTATATGATTGCATGCCAGCAGTCGTGCAGGGTGTGACAATCGTGTGGTATCAATTTTTTGAATTTTTATAAACTTTTCATCAATAATTTTTGGAAACTTTTGAAAAATTACAAAATTATATAAAATTTTTTAAAAATAATATTTCATTTTTAATGATACAAATAATTTTCTAAATATAATTTACAAACTATTTGCAAGTTTTAACTAATTATTTTTAAATGAATAAAAAGTATAAAATAGGTTTTATTATTATTACTATTATTATTATTATTATTATTGTTAATTATAAAATTTAAGATTCTATAACTTAGAGAGTGGAGCAATAGCTGCCAGGGCTTTCAGCTCGAAAAAAATAAGTTTTAAATAGTAATTCATTTTTTAATGGTGTATATAAATTTTTATTTTATTCTAATAATTTATTTACAAGTTTGAATTTTTTTTGAATAATAAATAATAATAATAATAAAATTAATAATAAATAAAATAATAATTAAACTACTAAAAGTTATAAATTAGTTTTTTAATTATAACTAATTATAATTAAATGCTTCAAAATTAAAAACAAATGCTTTTAGAAAAGCTTTCAATAAGGAATCGTATTGAATTAAAACAAAACAATGCTCAACAAAACGTTTTGGCTAAATTCAGATCAGCAATATTCAATTTAATTTCAATTTATTAATAAAAAGATACATTTTTGAGAAAAACAATTTTTGTGAAAACAAAATTACAGTTTAAATTTTTTACTCTAATATTTTATTTACAATTTTGAATTTTCTTAAAATAATAATAACGAAATTAGTAATAAATATAATAATAATTAAATTAATATATATATTATAAATTAGTTTTCTAATTAGAATTACATGCTTAAAAATAAAAAAAAAAATTGCTTTTAGAAAAGATTTCAATAAGGAATCGTATTGAATTAAAACAAAAAATTCTCAACAAAACGTTTTGCCTAAATTCAGATCAACAATATTCAATTCAATTCAATTTCACTTTATTAATTAAAAGATACATTTTTGAGAAAAAAATTTTTTTGTGAAAACAAAATTACAAAAATTTATTATAAAACTGTTTTTAATTAAAAATTTATTTTTGAAGAAATATAAATAGTTTTTTTAAATATAAAATATTAATTCTATACAAATACAATACAAGTTTAAAACATGTTTGCAAAAAATTGTTTTAGAAAAGCTTTTGACAAGGAATTTATTGATTTTGGAAAGAATTCCCAAAAAAAATTTTTTGGATCAAGTTTTCATCAACTTTTTTGCAAAAAAAAACATAAAAAGAAATCATTTTAAATAACTTTTTAAAATAGTAATTTGGTAAAATATAAAATAGTATCTATTAACAAGTTAAAAAAATTTATAAAAAATTAGAAAAAGTTATACAATTTAATAATATAATTATTAATATAACTGTACGAGTAAATTATAAAATTATAATTTTAAGAAAAACTTCAAGAAAACCTTTTGGCGAAAGATATTCTATCAACATTTTTTTTTAACAAAAACATCGATTTTAAGTTTAAAAAGAAATAATAATAAATAAAATAAATAAAAATTAAAAAAAATTAATATGAAATTATTTTTAAAAATAAATACATTTTTGTTGAAAAATATTTAAATATTATAAATATTTGAATATTTTTCAAATATTTAATTTTTATTTAATAATTAATATTTATTTCATATTTAAAATATATGAAAAATTTTCAAATACTATAAATATTATAAATATTTGAATATTTTTCAAATATTTAATTTTATTTAATATTTAATTTAATATTTATTTAATATTTATTTTATATTTAAAATATTTGAATATTTTTCAACAAAATAAAATCATATTTTACAACAATCTAAAATCAAAAGTTTTCGTCAAAATGTTTTAAATGTCGATTTAAAATTCTAACACAATTGTTGTTCACAATTGAAATAAAAAAAATTGAATTCATTAGTTTTCAACCTTCGGTGTCACCCTGTAATGAGCGCATAGAAATTGCACCGACACGTGTGTACCTAGAAACACACAGCACGCACATTTTGCCTGCAGTATTTGACGTGTGGTATGTGCAACACGAAGCACATTTATGCGCGCTGTCCGCCAACGCTACAATACGCCTCGCACCGGCTCACAGGCCCGAAGGACGCGAAGCGAACTATTTGGCCCGGCAGCGTCAGGTGGCGCCGCGACTGGTTAAAAGCGCGCGGAAGGGTTCAAAGAAAAAAGCTTAGGGGCTAACTGCATTTAAAACTCAGCTATGGCGCCTACACTCATACACACACACAAATGTATATATGTATGTATATAACATGTGGATATATACATAGCAACAAAAATACATATACGCACATACGAGTCGTGCTGCCGCATATTGCGCGAACACATAAAAAACGAAAGCATTTAAATTATTTTCGCACACACACACACACAGAGAGAGAACTCTACGCTGAAAGCAGTCAACAAATAGCGCAACGCCACACCAGCGCTTCACACACACACACATATAACATACACCACCCTGCCAGACACGTGTGATCGAAACTCCAACACATTTACAAAAATTCTCGGTGAAACTAACACATTAACATTTACAAAGGAAATTTTTAAGTATGTTCCATGCAAGCGGGAAAAAGAAGTTTCAGTACGTTAAATTTCCCTGTATGAGAAAACGAGATGACAATATATGTCCATACGGCACGTGCCGTTATGACGCTTGCGCCCATGACGCAAATGTCAAATTGTGAAAAGTGAAACAAAAGTGTGTCAAAAGCAGGTCTGCGGTGGAAAAATTAAAAAAAGATAAGTACAATTGTTTATTTTTTATAATAAATATTTAAATTAAATTTTATTTAAAGTAGATGAGAAGTGTATCAAAAAAATTGTTTACCTAATGTTAGCGTTCTTTTCATTGAATCTTTGCAGATTGTGTTCAGCGCTAGCGCTCCTAACCTCAAAAATGTCGTGGACTGTGGGTGAATTTCATTTCATTATTTTTCGAAAATTTTGAATAATTTCATTTTTTTGTTATGTACCTACTATAAATGTGTAAGTTTTCAAAATGAATAATAATAATAATAATAAAAAACCTTTTTTATAAAAATAAACATATGAAATAATAAAATACCAAGGCTTTTTTATTTTCAATCATCTGTGATAGGTTTATACGTCAAGTGTGATGCCATTTGATATCACTGGTGAGAGAAATTTCATCAGCAGTGACTAATCACACGTGATTGGGATTTGATCATTGCTGATTAGAGTGAGCGAGACAACTATATGTTGGACCACGGTTTAAATCACCTGTGTACGAAGGTGATGCAGAATCACATGTACACAAAAATACCCATCACATTTTTCACACTGCTAGTGGAAAAATGATGGGAGATTGTGATCAAAATTTCATCACATGTGATTGTCATATGATTGATCAAATGATGGTCACTGTCCTTGCAGGGCAGACAAACTAACTGTTGTCGTGTTGGTGTGCTGGCAACAGCCAACTGGCGACTGGTGTCTGTTGACTGTCGCTGCAGCGCAAGAGATCAGTTTTATCTGCCAAGTTCTTGAAAACTTGCACAAATGTGAAAATATTTCTATACGCTCATATGTATGTATGTGTGTGTGTGTTTTGGTGCAGGTGTGTTTGTATGTGAAATGACAGCTGCACTAGGCAACAAAAAAAAAACACTGCAACAAAACCAGCAAACAAACAAACAAGTCGAAATTGGAACATTGTAGCTACATGTTTCACCTGCTGCCCACACAACAACACACTCACACACACACACATATGTGTGTATGTGTGTGCTTGTTCATATATCGTTTGTGAGCGCCATTGCATGTTGCGGTGCGAACGACGCGTTGCTTTTCAATTTATTTTTATTATTTGCCTCGCGTTGCCACAACTAGGTTGTTGTCGTTGTTGTTGTTGTTATTTCACTGGCCGTGCTGGCGCTATCGCCAGTTACAGTTAGTCATGTGCGCATTCAGTGGCGGATCTGCGGCAATATATGCACATATAAGCGGATGTTATATAATGCCAAGCTCTACCTTTCATATCTACTTTATATATGAATGTATCTGCATGTGTGTGTATGTGTGTGATGCAGTTGAAAATTGGTTTTTGTGCCGCATTGCATTTTGCATACTCAAAAGTAATTCAATTTAGAAAAGCTTCCACCAATATGCGTGCAGTTTTTCATTCTTTGTTGTATGGGTCATGAATACCGCTAATTGTGACAGCCAGTGTGATGCAGTGCGGCGCTGCTTGATTTGATTGGCTGTCAATGGCGTTGTGTTTGGATGAAATTGTTGAAAATTTTAGAAAATGTTCAATGAAATTAATTCATTTTCTTTTATTGTCAGTTGTTGTATTGAATTTGATGGGCAAAACGCGCAATCTATGAACTAAGAAAATCGTCATAAATGAGTTGATAGAAGGATACAGCGAGAAATAAACAACTGCTGTGCTAATCCATTTTTGTATTTCAGAGAACTTAAATTGAAGTTTTAATGTGGTTGTTGCATACAAAAAGTTCATAAAAAAGTGTTTGAGAATTTTAGTAGTTTGGTTGTTCCATATTTATGTTTAAAATGTACACAAAAGTTTATAAAAAGTTGCCTTGCGGTAGCGAAATTTTTAAATTTAAAGTCTTTAGCTGTCAGAAAACAGCCCTCCACTGCCGCAAATCTCTAAATGAGATTTCCAAGCAGTCCACAGTGCAACTTTTTTGGGTGCCTAGACACAAGGATACAGAGAAACTTTCTCATTGGTAACTGACGCTGTATTAAGACTTCTGCAGAAGCTCCACAAGTTGTAGACTGCAAGGAAACCGTTGAGCACATGTCCAGCACTTGCGAGAATGCACTTCCTATACTTAGGTTAGCATTTCCTGAGCTACTTAGCATTTTAAGAAAAGATATCCCCAAGCCACAAACACCAATTCTTCAAAACCAGCAAGTGGCTCTTCCCAGCTAGAAGTGCATAAGTGATGTGTCCCCTGTCAGAAAGGCTTCAAGGACATCATGAATTTACTGACCGTGTAGCTAATATTTTTAAAAATAGTTTTTGAGCTTCAATTAAGCTTCAATGTCCCTGAAGACCATAAAAGAAGGAAAGATAAAAAAATAACATTAAAGAGAAAGCTCTACGCCTCATTCCCCCCAAACCCTGTTCATTCCTCTCGGGAGCATAGGGCCTCCACAAGACATTACCTTGTGTTGGCTACGTTAATCGTTTGTGTTTTGTTGATTGGTCTGTTGCAGGTAGTCCTAAGTGATGGGGCTGCCATCTACCGCCGCTTAGGAACGACGCCTCCAATATTGTGAGCTACCGCTGATAGCGACATCTGTTGTGTAAGTGAGGTGACAGCAGGATGGTTGGGAACTTCGCTAAGAACAGCGCACCATTTTTCGTTAATGCCCGCTTTTCCTTACAGGCGTCGCTGGCGCACCGTGTAGCTGTATATTTGTTTCCTTTTTACAGTCGCACAGCGCTTGATTACGCCTAATAATGCGTGGAAGAAAGTGGGAAAGGATCATCTGAGGGTCGGAATTACCTACATACAACGTTTTTATATCTGATTTTAATAAACTTAAAATGTTTTTTTCTGAAACAACAAAATTTTCTAAGATATATTCAACATATAAACATTAATAATACAATTTTGCGTTGTAAGAAAAAGTTGGCGGCACTCCTTTTAATTTCAACATAATATACAAAAACTAAGCTTTAGATGATCACATTTTATGCCTTAAGCAATATTTTCATCGAACAGCGAAAAGAACACAAACTGGGTTCATTCTCATAAACATTGGTTGGCTTGTGGTAAATTAAGCGTCTGCACTAAAAACGCCTACAACAACTTGAAACCAGAACTTATGTTCGTACGCTGCACTGCTATACTTGGTTCAACATTGGCTACTTCAAGCGCTCCTCAGCGATTTTAACATACTTCAGCGACTTGAACGACTTGGCCTGACAGAACGAGAGCACAACAAACTTGCGCTCATAAATGTACTCTAACTTTTTTGTATTCTTGTTGTATTTGTGTATGTGTTTGTGTGTATCTCACCTTACTATCCCTTCCACCTTTGGCTTTTGACTTTGCCATAAACTCTCTGCCTCACACAAACTGTCCTTTGGTCTCTTTTCTTACCTGGTTGCCTCTTTCTGCGGCATTTCCTGAAAAGTTTAAAACACAAACAGCAAAATTTAATAACACACCAAATTTGCAAAAAAAGCGCACAACCATAACAACAACAACAACAGCCAACGCTTGCTGCATGCGCCATAAAAGTTTAGCGCGCAGCCACAATTTTTACAACCGCCTTCAAGACTCTAATGACAGCCAGGCCCGTAGAGAGGAAAACCGGGCCCGGGGACTAGTAATGACGGGCCCCTGTAAGTAATTTTGGAAATTTTGTAGTAGAAGTCAGGATGATGATCCACAAAGTTTATATGTTTTTATAACTTTTTGTTGTTGGAATGAGCAGTTATCACAAAAGCAAATTCGATTTAGAAAAAAATTTATTCAATAACACTGAGCAACAGCCAAAATTTTTCCGAGTTCTAGTAAACCTTTTCTAAAGGATTTTTGGACGCTGATCACAACTGCGTACTTAGTTTTTTGATTGTTTGAGCGGTTTGTAAGTTATTGGTGGTTTTTGCTAGGAGGTGTTTTCCACGATTTTTCATCTTTGAATTTTTATTGCATTTATAATATGCTGAAAAACACGATAATTTTTTTATGACACAATAACGAATCCTCAAGCTATAATTTTGACCATAGTCGATTTCGATTGGTCAAGGGTTAACACGGCTATGGCTCTTCAAAGTTCAATTTTCGCGAATTTTTTATAAAAATTCATTTAAATTCGGGGTTGCAATTTTCAACTAGGAGTTAGTGTGCAATGTATAGTGTAAGGTTGTAACTTAAACTTATAGAACAGATCTTTTGTGTTGCATGTGCCATTCTCGGCCTATACTCATTAGAGTGTAAATGCGACTTCACCTTCTGAACACGTGTTTGTATTGAAATCTTCTAATGCTCTTCGCGTCATTGACGAAAGTATCTAAAGTATTTTCGCAAGCGTCAATATTTGTCTTTTCAAGGGCATTAACAAAATTTGAATTGGTTCATTACTGTAGGAGCTATTCTAAAAAGAGTTGCATCACACAAGTAAAAATTTCAACCACACACACTTAGCAAACTACTTGCTGTTTTTCCATATTTCATTGCGACATATTTTTGGGCACAAAAAATTCAAAATTCGAAAGCTGAAAATTTTATGAATTGAGGGCATTTGTTGAATGCGAGCATTTTCATACTGCTGCCTAAAATTGTGCTCCGATATTATAGCTCAAAAGTAAATCCTTGCTTTTGTTGCTGAATTTATGAATGGAGAACTTACATATTTGTACACATTTTCTATTACAAACATCGTATTTCAAAAATTTCTTTTTTAATTGAAAGCCCCAACATTCTTCTTTCACTACATGACAATATATATTTTTTGGAAGCAAAATTCTTTTGTGTATTCGCAATCTTGCAAAGTAACTGAAAATTTGACTTTGCAAATGAATAACTCTTGCAAATTTTAACCGATTTTAATGTTTTAAATTTTAAATACATAGTTAAAGTATTGTTAATCTGTGTTAAAAAAATGGCATTTAAGACTTCAGGTTTGTAGGAGCTACATGCATGTAATGGTCAAAAAACATGTAAAACGCCCTCCAAGGAAAACCATCAATATTTCCTAAGCCGCTCAAACAATCAAAAAACTAAGTACGCAGTTGTGATCAGCGTCCAAAAATCCTTTAGAAAAGTATAGTTTGATTTCAAAAAAAAAAAAATAATGTCGATTTTGTTGCTCTGTGTAATTATTCAATACTCATTTACATAAATACATCTATTGATTATGTATAAATTCTAAGTAATTATAACTTTGATCTACTTTAAGCACGCTTTTCGGGCTTTCGCTGAAGCGAAAGTTTCTATAATACGACGGAAATCAGATTTTTGGGCCAAATCGTATTCCAAGCAAAGTATCGCAAGTCCTGAGATGCGTGTTTGCGAAGAACACGATCTTTGGAAATTTTTGATTCTCGCCAATACACTAAAAGAGCGCTCAGCGCTCGCAACAGTTACTGGCAGGGTACAGACAATTCTGAGCGCAACACAAACATTTGGAAATATCGCATTTAAATGTTTCTCATAAATTTCATTTAAAAGTGACAGTGGGCTTAGATCACTTTTGAAATTTGCTGAATGAATATGTTTTAAATGTGTCATTTCGTTCGGCAATTCGTCCGAAACATCAGATGGATATTTCTGTACAAAATTAGCCGCTTTATCTTGGACCTTGTCTTCAATCAACTCTGGAAATTGCCACAAGAAATTAAAGGTATCGTTCAAATTTTTCGCAGCGTCAAATCTAGTTGTGAGTCCCGAGATCACTGAGTCAATAATAACAAAAAACGTATTTCGCTGAAAATGTGTCTCTTCATCTATCTCTGGTTCTTTCTCAATTCCATCATTAGAATCAACTATGCGACGTTTTCTTTTCCGGCCCACTTTTTGCGATGGCAACTCTGCTGAGATGTCAATAGCTTCTTGCAACGCTGAAGCAACTAATTTACATTCGTTCAGAAGTGCACCCCAACGATCCCGCAAAAATTTCAAGTCTGTCAATAAACTAGAAAGATTTCTGACTCCAACATCGATTGTGATACCTTTAGCTTGAAGAACGAGATTTCTTTCGTCGATTAAAGACAAGATCTTCGACCACATGGATGACATCAGCACACATTCAAACTTACTCATATATTTGAGAATACCATTAATGTCCCTTTGAGTGTCCGCGGTTAAATTCAATTCTTTCAACTCGCGCAAAGCCGCGGTCAGTCCCACAATGTGACTCGCGAAAGGCCTAACAGCTTCGATTCTTGCAGACCATCTTGTATCTGATTGGGAACGGAGTGAGGAGAGGACATGTTTTTTCAAAATTTCCCAACGTTGTGGACTGCCAACAAAAATGTTATAGCATTTTTGAACAACGCCGAAAAAAGTTATAGCTTGAGTGCAACACTCCGCACTTTTTTTTTTCTAATATTGCCGGAAAATCCGGGCCCCCTTGGAAACTCCGGGCCCGGGGACGATGTCCCCTTTGTCCCCCCCCTCTCGACAGCCCTGATGACAGCAATGGTAAATAGAAAAAAAACTGGCATATGACATAATTTACTGGCCGCCTTTTGGCACAAAAAAATAAAACTGCATAAAAAAACAGTGAAGGAATTTTTAAATTACAGCCAACATTTAAGTACCGCGACCTGAAAGTATGCAACTATTGCACTAACTAAAAAACAAGTCAACTTTTGTTGCCATGGAGAGGCAAAAAGTGTGCACTTTGCTGAGCGCCCAAAAGTATGCTGTATGAAGTGAATTTCGTTGCTTTGAAGTATGTCGAAGTAAAAGTAAAGTGTGATTGCAGTCGGGGCCTTATGCAATTTTTGATGGCTTTTATGACTGGACGAAAGTGGTTTTGTTATAGTGAGACGGCGAAAACGACGACGGAGAAAATTTAGTAGGAACTAAGTATATGGTTCATTTTAGTTCATGTCGTTGCAGTAAACAGCATAGGACCTTCACAAGATTTTTAAAGACTGAATTGTTTCAGTTCAGTTAAAGGCTCCCTTCTCCAAGCTCCGACCTTAGCGTCTTCAGCCTTGTGGATTCCAACCGGATTTTGTTATATAACAAAAGTTATATAGTATGTGATCCAGAAAGTGGTGGACTACAATCAGGCTTTTTTATGGCTCATAAACCCCGTACTGACTCTAAACTTCTGTCTCGTAATGTAGTGTACTTGTCATTTGTAAGTTGTTGTCAGTAAATTGATCTACACTTTCGTAGACAATAAAGGATTTTTCTTTGCTTGTTATTTACGTTTCTTGACGGCCACTTATCCATCTCTGGCTAAATGTTCAGTTTTTTGTAGATCCAACACAATTCCTATCCCATCCTTTCCGGTCCCCCTTGTACAAATGTTTCCAACTATTTCCAACCGTTGCACAATGATTCGTTCCATAGACAAAATTCAAAAAATTTATAGTCTCAGAATTCAACGATTTTGATGTCATTTGAAAGGTAAAACTCCAACTAAGAAAACTCCAAAAACTCGGTGCGAAAAATTAATTAGTGTGTGTGCAAAAGCGGCTCAAAGTTGAAACTTTTTTCACAAAAAAATGTAAACACATATTTTCTGTTTTTTAGTCTATTGAGTAAAAAAAATTTTAAAAATATATGGTTACTAAGAAGTTGCTAAAACTTTCAATATAGATTTAGAAATGATGTGGCCATTTTCGCTCTTAATGTTTTCTCAAAACATGCAAAGCTGAGGCTTTAAATTATAAATTATAAATTAAAAATCTGAAAATTGGCAAAACTTAGAGGAAAATATCTAAAAAGTATGTGAAAGTATGTTCCTGGATTTTTTTTATTTTAAGCAGCATTCTTTCTTTGTCTGATAATGTAATTACATCCTCCGATATCTTCCGATCTCAGAAAATAATTCTATTCGAAAAGTGGTCTAAACACCTATTTTTCGACAAAATTTATTTTTTTCATCCCTAAAAGTATGCAATCAGCATGAAAAATTGAGAAAACTGCAAAAAAGCAAAACATACGTCTATTATTATCGTTTTTATTGCAAAACTAAAGAGTCCTAAGACAATTTCTGTTACTCTTTGCAATTATCAATGTGAACGTTACCGATTAAATGTAAAATCTGAAAAATCTAGCCAACACACTCGTTGCTATAGCTCACCAAAAATGACGAAAATTGCAAATTTAAGTCTCAAACATTGCCAAACTACAAAAGTTTAAGAAAAACAAAATAGAGATTTGAATTCAGCAGATCATGATTAACTAGTATACCAAATTTTATGAAGAACGGACCACTCCTTCTAATTTTGTCCCGCGGTTGTATGGAGTCGAATCACTGTACGTTGGTGTCGTTTTTCATAATTGTCATAATTTGTCTAAAGATTGACCAATAAACATCTATGCAAAGAAACTCTTTCCGAGTTCTTCTTTTTCTTCCACTTCGTCGAATATTTTTGACATCGTTCATCTCTCGATTCATTCATTGCTCAAAAGATTTGTTCGTCTGTTTACCCCTCCGATCCTCTGACATTTGTTCATCCATTTACTTGTCCGTTCTATTCTATCTACAGATTTGTTTGTCCATTTACGCGTTTACAACTTCCTTTTTTTCTTCGAAAATTCGTTCCCCTGTCCCTTTGAACGTCATCTATACATTTTTCGTTCCATCCGCCAGATGTGTACATGAAATCATTCTCTTATGCCTTCATACAATCATCGGACTGACCAGTTGTTCATACACAAATTGGTTCATCTTTCTGTTCGTAAGTCTTTCAATTTCTTCTTTCCTTCCTTTCTAGTGCCTTGTAGATTTGTTCGTCTGTTTACCAGTCCGATCCTCTGTACATTTTTTCATCCATTCACTTGTCCGTTCTGCTCTATTTCTCTCTACTGATTTTTTTGTGCATTCACGCGTTTGCAACTTAGTTTTTTTCTTCGAAAATCCATTCTTCTATTCCTTCGTACGTCGTTTTTAAATTTTTCGTTCCAATCGTCAGAATGTACGTTCATCCAATCGTCTGACTGACCAGTTGTCTATGCACAAGTTTCTCCATCTATCCTTTCGTAAGTCTTTCTATTCCTCTGATTGTCGCTTAGTTCGTCTGATCGTAAATTTGCCAGTCTTTTTGTTCTATAAATCCATTTGCTTATCCATTCACCCGTTTGTGCGTTCATCTTCCTCTTGAAAAATCTGTTCGTTTATTCCTGTGATCTATACATTTGTATTTGTTGGACAATTAAATCGTAAGACCTGCACATGAAACTGTCCTTTCATGCGTTCGTCCAATCGTCTGGATGACCAGCTGTGCATACACAAATTTTTCCATCTGCCTGTTTGCAAGTCTTTTTAATGATTTGTTAGACTCAGACTTAGTATCAATCCAGACTCCTATTCGTCTATTCATACATATTCATCTATCCATTAGATAGACTGGCCATTCGTTTTTTATCCATTTTTTCGTACCTCTATCTGAAAGCAAAACGGAAGAATAAAAAAACAAGAAATAAGGAAAGCTGAGAGAAAAGTTCAAAGAAGCTAAGGACCATCGATTCAGCAATGTCAGTCATGCCAAAGGCCAGACAGATCTAAGCAATGTACGCACACATTCACACATATTCCGCTGGGCAATCATATGTGTACAGTTAGACGTACAAAGTGTAAAAGGATATGCATTTCATGTGTGTATATCCTTCACATTTCTGCTTCTCATGTATCCATTTTGCACTACGCTTTGACTACATTGGGGAAAAGTGCAATTTTCTTGCACATACAGACAACTCACTACAAATGCATGAATGTCTCTCACACATCTAACGTCTGTGTACAGTAATTTTCAATTTGGTTACTTTTTTTCAACGTTTCTCTCAATCCTTACGCTCTGTTTGCCGCTGGCCACTCGTTTCCTGCCTTCACTGCTTCACTGCTCGCCCACTCTCTGGGGTCATATGAATTATTATCCATTTCAAGGATTAGACATTTTGCCATAAATTGACTCACTTGCATTTATGAGTCTTTCATTTGAATTAGTCTGCCGTTTTGGCTGGGCAAATCTTTGGGGTTTTGAGTCGTTGGCTTCTTGCTTACTTGTCATTTGCACTTTTCCTCGCTTTTCGTTGTTGTTTCCTTAACTCGATTGTGTAGGTGTCGTTTAGTTTTGAGTTTGGCATTTCTTAATTAATGCGTCATTGGCAGATATTATTTCTTCCTGAGGCTTGTTCATCCTAGTTGCTCTCGATTTAGCCACTGTTGTGCCATTTGCCTTTTGCTGTTTTGTTTTGTTTTTAAGTTTTGCTCTTAGTTTTTCAAGTTTTTTTCTGCTTATTCGCAATGCGCTAAGTGCAAAGTTTTTGACCAAAGTGTGTTGTTCCAAGTGGTGAAGTTTGCTGGTGAAGCTCATCTTTAGGGCTTTTTCACATTTCAACCCAATTACGAGTTGGTCAAGTTTTGTATTTTAAATTCTTTACACGTATTTCTGGAATCATGTGGTTTATAGGTCATCTAAATGGCATCAAAGTTGGCGCTTTGAGTGTGTTAATTAAATTTTTTACTACAAGAATGATAACTTTCTTTGTGTAGATACTCCTTTGTGAGCTCGAATAAAATTTGTGTACTTAATTAAGGTTTTAGCTGCTTGATTATACAAAGAAAAAGTACTGACTTTTGTGTTTTGTTTTAGTGCAAAGCTGATTTTTTTGGCAGTTTCCTAAAGTGGTTTGTATCTCTGCTTGAAATACACTAGTCGTGCTTACAAATTACCCAAACAAACCTGGAGATATCTAAAATTTTTCTCAATATATTTTCAACGTTTACATTCATCTTTCCATTTTAAGTATCCATCCTTGAACATTTCCTAAGCATTATGCGTCCGTCCAAGTGATGCTCAAACCGACCTTAAAGTGTTGTATGCAAACCGAAGATTTTCCACCAAGCAAAATGTGAGAAATAGGCAACAATCGTCAATGGCAACAAATTGGCGATTCGCCGATTTATTGCCGCAGCGACAAATTAGCAACATGTCCCAATAAAACAATTGTGTTGTGTACAAAAACACTTTGTTTTCCAGGACTTTAAAATATCGAATTGAACTATGTTTTGTATTTCAGTGAGATTGATCGTATTTTAAAATTTGTTATTCATTCGTCGACGAATAGTCTGAGTCTGAACTGTTACTGGCAGCTGAATTTGGTGAAGGTTGTGTGCTTCTATTAAACGTTGTTTGAAGCGGCATTTGAAACCAAGTCCTCACTTTCAATACCACAAAATCACTGCAATCTCTCCGGATTCTGAGAACAGTCGAGTAAAAACATGAGGTCAAACTTTTACTGAAAAAAAAAATGAAGCGCCATGACAAGGAGAACAACTAATTTCACTTTTGAATTTTACCAATTGTTACTTTTTAAATAAAATGAGAATATTACAAATACATTTGTTCACAACACTTATTGCTTAATTTAGCAAGTCGCCTAAGGCAATAAAAAAGCTATATGAAAATGATTCGTCAAGGCGATAAGAAAATGACTCGTCAAGGCGATAAGAAAACGACAAGTCAAGGCGATAAGAAAACGACTCGTCCAGGCGATATGAAAACAACTCGTCCAGGCGATAAGAAAACGACTCGTCCAGGCGATAAGAAAACGACTCGTCAAGGCGAGTTGCTTTCGGCGGACGTTTTAGAGCGACTGGTGATACGAAATCGATACGCTGGCGATATTACCGGCGATAAATTTGTTGCCGGGAGCGAATCGTTTTCTTATTGCCGGCAACAAAAAATGTCTGGTGGGTTTGGTCTTGTGAAATTAAAAAACAAAATGTCTCCGATAAGGTGTCGTTAGCCAACCAATTTTAACGCTTTCAGTATTATCTCTGTGAACAACTGCGTCTCACACACACACACACACACATACACATACATACAACCACAGCAATGACATTTTTATTTCAACAGTTTAACACTCTGCCGCATACAAAACAACAAAACACACAAATAATACACAGATACACACACACACAACCAAATCTAGTCAAAACATGGCAAAATGTGTCACGCAAAATGTTTGTAGCATATTTTGCGGCTAAACCAAAATCTTATTTTTATGACACAAACGACAAAATATCCAGAGCAGCTCAAAAAATGTACACACAATAAAAAAGTAACAAGAATGGCGGCAATAAAATTGTTGTACGAGTATACGACACAAAATACGCGCACGTGTATGTGTTGGTGTTGGTGTTGGTGTTGGTGTGTGTGTATTGCAGTAATATCGAGCATATGTTGAGGCGTATTACACATTTTTAATGCAGTCAAGCGTTAGCGGTGGAAAAACTATTTGAGTGTATTAGTGCATGAAAATAAGAAAACTTTATTACAAACGCACACAAACATACAACGCACATCGATACACACTTCACGCTGGCCCAGTCAGCTGTGTTGGCGACGGCAGCCGTGAAGCAAATAACCCAAAAACGCGTTAAATGAAATTGTCCTTAAAGGACGACATGATTAAGCTTCAGTGCACGCTGAATGTGATTTGATCAAAGCGTAAGAAGAAAATGTGTGCACGCCACATGCCGCCCCACGCACATATACAACAACAACAACAACAACAAGCGAACACTTACGCTACATTTACGCACACAGCCATCAGAAAATTACTACCACAAGTGCAATAACAACAACAACAAGTAAGATTGAGGCAGCGCTGAATACGTTGCTGCGACTATTTGGACTGCCATCGCTGTCCAGAGCAGTGGAGCAGTGGATGGTGGTGGCGTTTGAGCGCAAGCACATCTCTAATGCGATTACGCAACGCACACGCACACACACACACACACACACATAAGCACGTATGTGTTTGTATGTGTGCGCTTGTGTAATACATCTTTTATTACCATCCTGGCCGCCGACTTCCCCCGAAGCGATCGCATCGCATTGCTACTACATGTGTGTGTGTGTGTGTGAGGCGCATTGAGTACTGTATCTGTATCGCAGCATACACACATACTTGCTCCACACATATGTCTAGTTGTATTAACATTTTTTCTATTATTTATATCAGCAGCAGTAAAGTTGCTCTTATTGCAAATGTTGTCACTATGTGCGTACTTGTAAATATATAAAATATTTATAAATTCATAAAAAAGCCACATCACGTACTTACATATACCTCTATACATGCATATAGAAATGTATGTATGTATTGGTTGTGCCAACGTAAGCGCTGCAGCCATCGTTGCGGAAGCGCTTTCGGAAAAAATGTATCGCTTGCAACTCAAATAAGCAGCTTTCAGTTCAAATTGCATTTCCAGCTGCTGTGCAAGTTTTCATAATTTTGCCCAAATGTGGACAGCTGTTATTAAGAGCCTCTTGCATTAAATATCCACTAAAAGTCTAAACGACCAACTAACCGAATGTAGAAAATAAGGCAAAAGGAGCATTAGGCGATTTTTGCTAATTTTTTTAAAATTTTTCTCATCATAAACTAACTAAGAATAACTTAACGATTGAAAATTTTTAATTCCTTTGGGTCTGAAAATAATTGATATAATTGAATATGGTAGGTTTTGTAGGAAATTTCGCAAAATGTTGCAAAGTTTTAGGTATTTTTCTCACGCAGGAGGTGCAAATCTTACATCGATACTGATTGCAACCCATCAACTTGCCGAATTCTTTCAGGTGTCAATTGGATAGTCTTAGAAGTAATTAAAGCTAAATGCTTTTTTGCATTAAATATCGACTAAAAGTCTAAACGACCAAATAACTGAATGTAGAAAATAAGGCAAAAGGAGCATACGGCATTGTTGGCATATTTTTAGGCGATTTTACGATTTTTTTTTTAATTTTTCTCATCTAAATCTAACTGAGAATAGCTTAACAATGGACAAATTTTAATTCCTTTAGGTCTGAAAATAATTTGAATTATTGAATGTATTAGGTTTTTTAGGATATTTCGCAAAATATTGCAAAGTTTTAGGTATTTTTCTCACGCAGGAGGTGCAAATCTTACATCGACACTGATGGCAACCCATCAACTTGCCGAATTCTTTCAGGTGTCAATTGGATAGTCTTAGAAGTAATTAAAGTTAGTTGCTTTTTTACGAACTAAACGAATTTTTTGCAAACCTTTGATGAAACAATGACGATGGAACATTTTTATTGCCATTGCATTAGACTTTTTAGGATATTCCACACAATGGTTTTAAAGTTATCAAATCTTAGTGAATTTGTAGAATCTAATTGAAATTTTCGCAAAATTATGATGAGACGATAACCATAACAATAGACAATTTTTAATGTCTGCAGATCTAATCACAGCTGAGAAAATCTTTCGGATATTCTACAATATGTGGATTTATTATAGGTGTGGTCAAAGCTAAATGCTTTTGCCTTTGAAGGAAGAGACAGTGAGTCTGTCCCACGTACGCCGAATTATAATTGAGACATTTAGCACTGTTGTGTGGAAAAGCGACCAAAGGATCTGCTCAGATTTTTCCAGAGATCGGTTAGATTTAAAAAAATCGACAGGAAAGTTAAAGTTTGAGAAATTTTGCACTGTTGTGTGCTTTTCCACCACCATGGCTTCTTGGAATCTGATCTGCTCAGATTTTTCTGGAGGTGAAGGAGATTTAAAGCAAATTAAAGAAACTCAAGTTTGAGAACTTGGCTCCTTGAAATCTGATCTACTCAGATTTCTCCGTTGCTCGAGTAGATAAAAAAAATTAACCTCAAGTTTGAGACATTTGGCACTATTGTGTGAAAAAATTACCAAAGGATCTGCTCAGATTTCTCCGAAAATTGGGTAGATTTAAAGCAAATTAACAGGGAACTTTAAGTTTTAGACACTTGGCACTGTTATGTGAAAAAACAACCGCCTTGGCTCCTTGAAACTGCTCCTTGGATCTGCTCAGATTTCTTCGAAAATTGGGTAGATTTAAAGCAAATACGTAGGGAACCTCACATTTTAGACCTCAAACTTGAATTTGTTGTATGGAGAAGCTACTATCTTGACTCCTTGGTGCTACAGAATGTTCTCAGATTTTTTTCGAAGGTCGCATAGATTTACAATAAATTAACAGGTAACCTCAAGTTGCACGATAATGGACGTAGGTATATTCTGCATGACTGCTGTTCCGGTATTGAAAAACAAAAATATGTATAAAGTTTTTTCCATCCAAAGGAAATAGAAAAAATTCACAAAAACTAGAGAACCCATATTCGCCAGTACTACTGATTACTATCGCCTACAACCGACCTGAACAAGTACAATGTACAATAAAAGAAGAATTTACAAAATTTTCAAAGTAATTGTTCGATCCCAGTAAAAATTGTTATCCACATTTATGACTTAATGTGTATTCAGATTCTAAGGAAATAAAGGCTGTATACGAAAAAAGTAGTCAACAAGAAATTACTGTCAAATCCATATTTATTGCTTATTTCGTTGGAGTATAAGCGAAGGATCGTAGTTTTGATTTAGCACCTTCCATCAAGCGCTGTACATGACTCTTGGTAACTTCAGATGACGCCTTAATCCATTTTGACTTGAGTTCTTTCTCATTTTTGGCAACTCCTTTCGTTTTTAGCAATTTCCTTTTCATTAAAGCCCAATATTTTTCAATTGGCCGAAGTTCAGGGCAGTTTGGAGGATTTGCATCTTTTGACACAAACTTGACCGCATTCTCTTCGTACCATTTTAAAGACAATTTTCCATAGTGACAAGTTCTGGCCAAAACAAAACAAGGTTTTCGTAAAAGTCGTCTCTGCAAGCATTCCTTCACATAAACTTCTTGGTTTATTGTACCAGTAGACACGAAAACGTTGCTTCTTAAACAGCATTTACAAATTGCTTGCCAGACTAAATATTTTTTTCCAAACTTGTCAATTTTTTTTCTTTAAATTTTTTGGCTACGTTACCTTTCTTCTTGGCAGTATAAAACAATTGAGCAGGAAGCTGCTTGAAGTCGCCTTTGACGTATGTTTCGTCATCCATAATTATGCATCCAAAATTGTGCACAATGTTGTAAAGCTTCCGTGAACGAATTTTGGCTTTTGTATTTTGTTTGTCCTTTCTGTTCGGTGTTAGTGGAACTTTGAATGTTCGAATGTTCCTTTCGGTAGTTAAACGTTCGCTGAACTGCTTAAGCACTTTTGTCACAGTAGAATTGGCAATATTCAAAGATTTTGCAATCCTTCTGTGAGAAAAATTAGGATTTTCTTTTATTTTGCGCACGATTAAATCACGGGTGGTTGATTTCGTTGAACTCATTTTGAAGAATAAATAAAATTTCCGATAAAAATTACATAATACCGTAAAACAAATCCTACTCTATCGTTTTTCATACATGGCGTGATTGTACCGTTATTTTTTATGAAATACCAAGTGTTTCTTTGTGACCACTTTTTTCGTATACAGCCTTTATATTAAAATTCCTCTCAGAGACTGAAATTACTGTAAGTCCATAAATAATAAATGACAAACTGTGAGCCCAGTTGTAGTGCATTTTCCCCCGTCAAAAACAACAATGACTTGAAGTGCTTCGAAGATAAGGACAAATGTTTCCATTCTTAAACCCACTTCTATTCTGGTATTGAATTTGAGAAGCTTATTTATACTTGATTTATCCAAAAACAAACATTTAAAATATGATCCCTCAAATATCAGTCTTATGTGATTGAACTCTAACACTGAATTTTCTACTCAAGTATTACAAATATGACAACTTGAAGCCGCAGTTTTCAACTCAGAAAAGTAATTTTTTTCATATTAAATAATTTTGTATTTTTAATTAATAAATAATACTAAACAATATTAAATAAATAATAAAAAATAGTAATCAATAATACAAACTATGAAATTATAATTTTTCACATCTTTTGAAAACCTTCTTACCACTTCTATATGGCAGAGAAATCACCAAATGCATACAATTTTTACATAAATTGCAGTAAGAGGTATTGAATAAGCTCTCGAAAACCTGTCATTTGAAACAATCAAATGCCAACCATGAAATCCATTACATGAATTTTCCAATTTCACTTTCATCTACTGTACTTATGTACATATATTAAAATTATGGTAGCCTAATATTGTATTGAATTTTTGATTTGATGAAACTCAACCAAATGAAATTTAATTATAGCAACTAATTAGCGTGTAACTTTGAAAATTTTAAGCAATTATTAATATAAATATAAATAATTTTAAATAGTGTGCAAAAAAACAGGGTCTACATGCTGCATGATTAGAAATTCATATAGCTATATAAATCTTTCTCTACTTTCAATGAGAGCTAAATGTGACAGACGTGCTACACTTTGCAGTGAAAGTTTAAACTTGTTTGAGTTTGAAATATGGAAATAAATTATGGAGAATTTTCAGCAAATCGAATCAAGTGTAAATAGTTTCATAGGAAAACACCTAAAATTCATATTGAAGGCAACTTGGCTGCCTATTGGCTTCGTCCTATTACTCGTAAGTGCACAAATGGCATTTGTCAAAAAACTTCGCTTCTTCAGACTAGCCGCACAATTGTGTTGGCCTGTTTTCGCTGGCCGTTTGCAATAAATTTAATGAGGCGGCAACCCCGGAACAAGCATTAATGCAAATTGGCACATAAATCTATGATAATGGCTTGCCAACCAAAAGGCAAATAATGTGTTGTGCACACAGGCACAAATTATTGTCTGTCAATAAAAAGAAATCAGTGTCGAGCAAAACGAATTGCAAAATGTATGGTCAAAGTTTTGAAAGAAAGGGTTGTAAATTGTCGACGAATGGCGAATGTCGATGTTCGTTTCTTAGTGAAGAGAAAATCTAATTTGTATTACATGGCACCCTAAAAGTAGACACTGAATTTGTGCTCACTACGAGTGGGGCACATAAGAGGCCAATAAGTTTGGGCAGCTTTAGAATTTATGTTACTACCAGATTTCTGAGTTATCAAAATTAGTGCTAAATGAAAAATATTGGTTAAAATAATAAATATTTCTTCATAAGCTTTAACTGCTTCTTCTTTAACAAAACCAAAACAAAATTTTCAACTCAAATAAGTAGTCTTAAAAATTTTTAACAATTTCAATTTGCTTTACAACTCAAATAAGTAGTCTTAAAAATTTTTGATTATTTCAATTTGCTTTACAACTTAAATAAGTAAAGTCTTAAAAATGTTTGACAATTTCAATTTGCTTTAGAAATCATTCAAATCGCTGCACATTTAGCTCCAATGTATATAAAAGTAGTAAAATTGAAACGAAAATTATTCTGCCCTGCAGCTTTATGGAGGAACTTCATATTTTCTCATTCAACACAACAACTTACTTATACTGTGTATATAATAACAACAACAACAGCAACAAAATTGTTTTAAATATGACTTCACCATATAAATTTCATATTATTTATCTCACAAATGAATTCATTCAAATCATTGAAAATTTTCCATTTAATCAAACCGAAAAAAAGTATTTTAAAAATATTTTTTTTTTTAGAAAAATTTCTTCACTCTAAATTTGTCCACGTTTGCATCATCGAACACATCGTTATCAAATGCATATGAAAAAAAAGTACAAATAAAATCAAGTTATTGAACACTTTTCGCATATAGCCACATACATAATCGACAAACATATAAACCTATATGCATTCGCTATACACTACTCATTGTGCATATAATCCCTTCATATCTACAATATCCTTCATACAATACTCGTAGTTGTGCATCATTAAACGAAACCAAATGGAATTTTTTCATTTAATCTCTATTCGGTTATCGATTAGTTAAGCATTTAGCAAAATCAAATTTACTCGATTACAATTTTACTCATCTTATTTGATTTATTTATTTGAACAATTGAAAACTTTTCGGCAAATACACAAATTGCATTTCGAAGCGCTGCCACATTTGACTAACATTCAAGTATTTTATTTCCCCCCTCCCCCTCGTGCCGTTGCTGTGCATGCATGCAGTCGTGTGTCGGTGATGCGTGGCCAGGTGATAACGCCGCAAGGACTCGGCATTGTGGGCATACGTGTCTCGGTGGATCGTGACTCCCGATTTGGCTTTACACTAACGCGACAAGGAGGCTGGTGAGTAGTGAAAATTTTATACATTTTTTTTAGATAAGTTTTACAACAAAGTTGTGCTAAAGGATGCACAGGAAAGGGCGCTGGACAGTTTTTAAATAAGAATAAATTAGAATACAAGTAGAATCACAATCGATGTATATTCTTTACGTTCAAATGAAATGATATAAAGTTAATCTGAAAAAACAAAAAAAAGATAAATTCAATATACAAAAAAACAGGAAAAAACAAGTAATATGTTTAGATTCAAATTAAATAACTAAAAATTAATCGGTAACAAAAAACCAATAAAACCAAATAAGCATACAAGTGAAACCACTTGTGAATCTTGAATTCGTCAGAATCAAATAAATTAATATAAAATTAATCAGAGAACAAACAAAACAATACAAGAAAAAATACAACAAACAAAAAATACAAGCAAGTCCTTTACAATCAAAAAAAATAACAAAAAAATTAATCGGAAGACAAACAAAACAATAAAAAAGAATACAAGTGGAAGAACATGTGAAACTTGAATTCTTCTGAATCAAATAATTTAATATAAATTTAATCAGAGAATAAGCAAAACAAAAAAATAAAAATACAAGTAAGTCGTCTACAATCAAATAATATAACAAAAAATGAATCGAAAAACAAATAAGACAATAAAAATAAATAAGAATACAACTGTAACTGGAACTGGAAGAAAATACTCGTAAATTAATATAAATTTTGTCTGAACACAAACAAAACAATAAAAGCAAAAAGCAAGAAAAAATCCAAAAAAAGAAATACAAGACGTCTAAAACTTGCGTTTGTCACAACCAACGAAAATTACAAAAATGCATTGAAAAACAAATAAGGCATTAAAAATAAATAAGCACACAAGTGGTACGATATATGAAACTTAATTTCGTCGGAATCAAATAAAATATTATAAATTTGATCGAGAAACAAACAAAACAAAAAAGCAAAAATATAAAAAACAAAAAAAATATAAGTAAGACGTCTGAAGCTTACTTCTTCATAATCAAATTAAATTAAAAATAAGGTGAACGAAAAACAAATGAGACAATAAGAATACAATTGGAATCACAAATCACACAAACTTAAATTTGTAACAGCCACATAAAATAATATAAAGTTAATCGGAGTACAAAAAAAAAACAATTAAAAAAATACAAAAACCTACAAGTAGGACGTCTGAAATTTACTTTGTCACAATCAAATAAAATAAAAAAATTATTCGAAAAACATACAAAACATTAAAAACAAATGAAACTTGTGTTTGTTACATTAAAAAAAATAATAATTACTTATTCAGAAAACAAGCAAAACAATCAAGCAAACAATCACAAAACGTCACAATCAAATAAAATAAAAAAACTAATCGAAAAACAAAACAATAAAAATAATTAGAATACAATTGGGCCACTGAAACTTGTGTTTGTTACATTAAAAAAAAAATAATAATAAATTAATCAGAAAACAAGCAAAACAATCACAAGACGTCAACTTACTTGGTCACAATCAAATAAAATAAAAAAACTAATCGAAAAACATACAAAACAATAAAAACAAATTAGAATACAATTGGGCCACTGAAACTTGTGTTTGTTACCTTCAAAAAAAAAAATAATTAATTATTCAGAAAACAAACAACAAACAAACAAATAAAAAAAAAGTGGGTCCACATCGACAACTCAAATTATTCACAATCAAATCAAATAATACAAAATTAATCAGTAAACAAACAAAATTATTTACAAAAAAAAAACATTAAAATAAAATAATACAAAATTATAATAATTAACTAAACACAAATTTAACATGAAAAAATCAAATAAATCTAATCACAAAAAACATTTAAAAAAACAAATAACCTAACTACAAATAACATAATGCCACCTAAAACCAACAAACTTCTACACAAAAATACTTGTTTTGTTTTGTAAAATGTTACTCACATAAAAACATTTACGGCTGCCAGAAACAAAATTCAACAAACATTTACAAACAACCGCATAACTCATACGCCCCCATGAACCGCTGCCGAAAAATAAGCATACAAAATGAAATCTGCTTACTTAGTTACGCAACAATGCACACCTACAAAAAAAATTTGCCTGATTTGAATTGAATTCTTGTGCTGTTGTTGCAACTTGAAGGCAATCAACAGCGACATATTTGTGCAGCGAAAATTCATCAAAACGTTAATACGCCACCTAGCAACTAAAAGAAAAAAACAAAAAAAATAAAAGAACGACCCCAAACGCGCACAAATACTCGCAGCGTGCGATATAAATATGCAAAATGGAAATCCGCTTATGCCATAACAGCCACAACTACAACACAAACCAGAACAACAACAACAACAACAGCTACTGAGACAAATATTTCCGCAGAAACAAACAGCGCCAAAGGAAAAGCAACGAATATAATTTCAATTTAATTCCATTTATTCAAAAGCAACTAATGAAAACAGAGAAAATAAATCAACACCAAAAAAAAACGAAAACGGTGCGCACACAAAGCGACAACGAACTTCTTTATCTGCGCAATGCCGGAAAGCGGCAGCGGCAAAAGTTGCCAACACAATAACTAAAGCAACAGCAACACTAACACCAACACGACAATAACTAAACCAAAAGTAGCAACACACACACACACATTTTCCACACAGTAGAACAAAAGCGACAGACAGCAGCCAACAGCCACTATAACAACAACCACAACGCAGTCAACGGCTGGCACAATGCAAGCAACAATAATAACATTAAGGCAAAGGCAACAAACGTCGCCAGCGCCATGTGAATCTTTGCAGAGCGTGCGCGCGCCTTGTCGTCCTTGCCAGCTGCGCAGCTAAATTTAATTTCACTTGCTGCTTGCCTCTTCTATTCGCTGCTTGATGGTAATGGCGATGGTGTGTGTGTGTGTGTGTGTGTTTTTTAGCATTTCTGCCGTTATTCGAAAACTAATTAAATTAAATTTGCAACGCTTGAACAATTTTTAATTCTGATAATTTTTACGAATGAAAGGACACTTGCCTTGGCACCAATGCCTACAGCAAAAAACAACAAAAACAGCGACAACAACAATGCACAACATTTGGCTGTAAGGCGGAAAGCAAGCAACAGTAATGAAATTGTTCAACTGTGGAGAAACGCACGTTGCATGCTGGAAAGATATAGTCACTTGTTGATAAAGCTTCAGGCAGCAGCTACTTATTTAGTACTCTGTCGGTAGCAGAAAAGCCAATTCGATGAAAAGAAAAAACAAGAAAAATTGCCCAAACATGAAACAATTGAAAGATGTAAATGGTTTTTTACGGACCTTTGCAAATAAACCACTAGAAAATTTCAGCTAAGTTAGGTAAGGATACAACACACTGCCAAACTGCCAATCAGAACCTGCAACCTGTTGGGTCCTTGAACTTCTTATTCCGTTGGATCCCCTTCCCATTTGGATATGATGCCTTTCCATATCTGTTTGGTTCCCTGTAGCTTTGAAGATCAGTAATTTATGCACCAGCTATTTTTGTGAGTCGATCGATGAAGAGTTCAGAGCAGTGGCGCGCAGAGGATTTCATTTGGAGGGGGCTTTGCTTACTACTTTTGAGCCGAATACCATTCAAACCCATATTTTGTTCCAGCAATTTTTGTGTTTGGGAGGTTTGAACCCCCTAACCCCCCTGTGGGGGCCACTGGTCCAGAGCCATCGTTTCCGTAATGATGGACAGTGGCCCATAGATTCCATTGCATCCTCATCTTTGCAGCTTCTGCATCAATCGTCGATCGACAGTAGCCATTTGCATTACATTACAACCAATCTTGAGTAGTTAAACACTTGTGATGAAGTCTACCTTCAATACTTTAATTTCAAATACTTAGAATGGGTTAGATTTAAAATGTAGCAGCAACGGTTGCTCAAGGAAACCATTTTAAATTCAATAGAAACTGTCGTAATGGGTGTAGAGTATGGCAATCCTTTAGGTTTCTAAGAATGAGAGCAATGACCAAGCCTTCACATATTCACTTCTTATTATCATAAGGCAGCCATTAGTGATCGGTCTGAGATTTTTTTGTCTATCCTTGTCCAATCCTTTTCCAGGGTATTAGGTTCTTAGAAACATGCCTCCAGTTCTTTACGCAGTTTACCCAGTTTTCTCAGCTCCGCTCAGATTTATCAGACAGCCATTAATGCTCGAGGTAAGCATTCGCCCTTGGTGACAGTACTTTCGAGGCTACACGTTTCTTAAAAGCAATTCCCCAGATTCTAATGTTTGTCATAGAGAATGTAATTACGTGAGGGAATTTTTAGGTTCTAGTTCCCAAGAAGGCCTGTAGACATCCTAAGCTTAAAAAAATTCTGTAAATTACACCTTATGATTTTTTAGCTGATTTTACACGTATGGAAAGAGGAATCTCCATTTTGTAAAATAACTGTAGTCAGTTAACGCTGCCACATGCACAATGGCAATAATTGTAAGACAAAGTTGAAGTTTCGGGAGAAAGTAAGCAAATAATTATTTTTGAAATTGTGTGAAAAACAAAAATAGTTTTAAATAAATTGTGAGCCTCAATAAAACTAAAAAAATTATTGGGGAGTAGCTGTTAATGTGTTCTTTGGGAAAATAAAAAAAAATTGTGAAAAAAAGTTGTTACACTCCTCCTACCTAACCCGAACCCTAGAGAGTCTGTAGACCTGCTTGGGATGAAAAGCGTAAGTAATTAACTGTCATTGATGATATTTTTTCGCTATTTAAGCATTATTTTTCTATTATAATCGAAATTTTGATACACCACAATGTAACAAAGATCAAGTCACTGAAAAAATTTATACTAAGGCGTAATCCGCGGGGGTAGATGAGAGAACTAGTCTCCCCTAGTCCTTTATTTAATGGAATAGATTTATCGACATCTGTGTGAAAAGATAACAAGGCATTAAAAAATAAGAACCGCAATATATATACACCTATACCGATTTTTTAGTTTTTCTAGTTTATACACCCCCAAAAGCAGTGTCTAAACTACCCCACGACACACTACCCCTCGCCTTACCCCCACCCCTTTTTATTTATTGTCTATTACGCGTATGAACTGAAAATACTACCTGTTATTTATGTTTGCATATATTAAAAAAAAGCAGCCGCCGTGGCTCAGTTGGTTAGTGCGTTGGACCGCGAGTCGAAGGCAGCAACCTCAGGTTCAAATACTGCCTGTAATAACACCTAAAAAAAATAACGGGAAAACTCGTTTTCTCTTACGGTGGCTGTCCTCTCAGCTGGAAATGGCAAACCTCTGAGAGTAAAAATTGCTTATGAAAGAGCTCCCAACCTGCCGTTCGGAACCGGCATAAAACTGTAGGTCCCTTCCACCCGCGTACAAATTCACACGCACAACACGGGTGGTTGCGGGAAGCTAGGCCTTAGTCTCGCGTAAGCGGGCTGTCGTGCCAGTCAATTATTAAAAATTATATTAAAAAAAAATTAAAAATTTAAATTAATTAGAAAAATAATCTTCATATGGGATTTTTTTGGATTTGTTTCCCAAGCAGGCCTCTAAGCCTGCTACTTTCTACACCCTCTATCACGCCTCCTATTGACATGCAATTTTTTTCCCCGAACAAACATTACTTCTCCACCACTAAACTATCACTGGTAATTTTTTTAACAAGATTAAAAACTTGGGAACTAGATGGTTAAATCAATAGAAAGTGTCCTAGTGGGTGTATGAAATAGTGGTATTTCAGGTTTCTAGGTATGCGAGCAATGAGAAAATTTTCATATTTCATTATCCTAAGACAGCCATTAGTGCTCGTGGTGCATTTTTGCTTCGTTCACAATCCTTTTCCAGGCTACACGGTTCATGAACATGAACAGTCCTTCAGGCATTGTTTCGTCCACAATCCTCTCCTAGGCTATTTGTATGTGGTTTCTTCAAGTTAGCTAATCATTATCAGGCAGTCATATATGACCAGCGTAAGCTTTCGCTTCGCTCACAATCTTTTTCCATGATTCTTGAAAACAATCCTTCAGTTTCCTTTTTTTTTGTAATGTACTTTCTTCAGGTCAAACAATATATTCTGTTCGAATTATATTTAGCTTTGTTTCTCTTCTTTCTTCTTTGCTTTTTCTGGCTTTAAATATTAGAGAGTTGTACGCGGGCTTAATTTTCCGAAGGCCATCGTTTACCACATACTAAACATGACCCAGCCATCGCAGCCTTTGTGATTTCATAAATTTAAAATGTTTCTTTTTCTTCTTATTCATTCCACTTGGGAGCTTAGGGCCTCATTAAGGCAAATGCCTTGTGTTTGTTATGTGATGAAGGACCCATAAAAAGAAACCTAGTCCGAACTGGCATTGTTAGTGGTGTTGTTCTGCTGCAAGCTGCTCATCACAACTGATTAGAGTGGGCCGGATAGGAATTCGTATAAAGGTAAAAGATTTGGCTGCGTAAGGCCGAAGGTATGGGAAACAATTGGAAAGAAGGGAAAATTTTTCACTTAAGAAAGTGCGGGAAAAAGCCTCTGGGAGTACAGGGCACTTAATGTTTGGGTACCGAGGCAGCATTTAATATGTTTAAATATTCATTTTTTTGTTATTTCAATTAAATATTAATTAATAATTTAAATTATTAAAAGCCTTACAGTCGTTTTCAGCAAATTGTTTTTACAAAGAAAATACTACTTCTTCATTATGGCATAAAATTTCCATTTTGCCTCTATAAAAAAATGTGTTGCAGTAAATTATAAACAAAGTTAAAAATTTTATACATTGTATAATTTATATTTATTCTATTAACCATTTCTTAAAGCACATAAAAACATGCAATAAGCATTTATTTCTTGTGCTAAGCATTTATTTCCCAAACAAATCACACAATGTTGTGCGCCATCCAGACAACTGGGCGTATGAGTAACAGAGACCGTCAACTTGTCTGGTACTAAAAGATGCCGTCGAGTATTTTCTCTGCGTCCAAATGCGCTCGCATACAATTCTTAATGTGACTGCTGCTATATTTTCATGTTGTTGTTTTTGTTGTTGCATTATTATCAACGCAACACAACGAGAACGAGAACGCCACAATGCACACTCGGGCGAGCGCTTATTGCGCCATAATTCTTCATTAGCCCAGTGCCTTAATTCCGCACGTCCATTGTACGCTTCCATGTTATTTATTTATATATTTTCTTGTTATTGTTATTGTTGTTTTTGTTTTTATTGTTTCTTTTGCTTTGCCACAGCACTGTCTGCCTTTTGTTGGCATTTTATTGTTGTAATGTTTTTTGTGTGCAATGTTTTAGTTGTGGCCGAGTTACCTTTACATAAAAGCCAACGATGCTGACAAAAGCAACAATATGGCAATTTCCGTTATAATGTGCATAACACACACACACACACACACACACACATGCACTCGCATATGGCACTTTGCAGGCCGGGAGCACAGTGCAGTGGTTGTTGTTGCAGTGTTATTGGCAACATGAGGTACATTGCGACAACTAGAAAACGCCAACATACACACACACATACAAACATGTCGTCGTTATGTCTGCAGTGGCTTTTGTTGCCACTGTTGTTGTTGTTGTTGCTCTTGTTGTACATTATTGTATTTGATTTTTAAATTTTTCGCAAGCGACGGCTTCGTTTTACGATCGCACTGCCAACCAAATTTATTAAATATCACAACAACAAGTAGTGTTGTTGTTTTTGATGTTCATTGTATTTGCACTGCACATGTGAAGCTTATTTGTGTGTGTGTGTGAGTGCGCGATTTTATGCTTTTATTAGTTTGCCAAACTACAGGTCACAACAACAATTGGCCGCCGCTGGGATGCGCATTGCTGCGGCCGCTTTTGTTTGGCCGCTGACTGCATAAACTTTCGTCTGCTTTAATGCATATTTGTATTTATTTATTTTTTTTTTTGGTTCATGTAACAAAAAATTACAATAATGTGCTGCAGGGGGATTATTGTTGCTTTGGTCACAGCGGCTTTTATTAAATTTTATTAGGCCGTTGCATAAATCCTGCTTTTCTGCATTTTCGCCACAGCTGAACTTGTTCGCTGCCTTTATTAAAAATACTCATACGCAATGGCATTAACGATAATATGTGACTATAATGTTAACAACAACAACAACGCGAACACAATACATTTTCGTATACTGAAAGCGAAATTGAATTATCGGCCGAGCTTTTAATGCAGCAACTTATCAAAAGTTACTCATACGCCACGGCTGGCCGTCATGTGTGCGCACTATAACTTTGCAATTGTGACTTTATGACCTTTCACAGCATTTTATGGCCTTTACAACTTATTTCCCCATACATGTGTGTGTGTGTGTGTGTGTGTGTGTGTGTTTGAATGCGTGCGCACAACAATCTCGACCAAACATTGGCAACATTTTCCACAACTTTTTCGCTTTCATTGTTGCACTTTCACATCGCTCTAGCTGGGGCCTTCTGCAGTTGAGTGGCTGCCGCGGCCGTCGAGTCGAGTGGCCGTCGCCGTCGTTTTGCATGTGTGCCAGTGCGCAAAACTTTTAATAAATTAGCTTGAAATTTTCGCACAATTATGCAATTTAATTTCTGGCATTGCGGCGCCGCTGGCGTAATTGTTGCTATTGCCATTGTTGTTGTTGTTCTTGCGTTAGCGCTTTCAATTTTTCTCTCATTTTGTTATTTTTTTCAACGATTTTTTAACGCAATTTATGGTTTCTATGCTGGCATTATGCGCACATTCGCAGCAACAGCAACAACGCTGCTCGCTACTGCCACTTGCCACCAGCCACCGAAGCGCCAACATATAATTTGGGTCAATTGCAAATTAAGCGCTTTTACGCGTAAACTTTTTAACAATGCCTTGTAATGTTTGCCATTGACGCGCAGCTGTTGTTGCACTGCACTGCACCGCTGGTCGCTCGCAGCTGCCAACACTCGACGCATTGAATGCCGTTCATTTATTCAACTCGAACGTGCTGACTGAAATTGTATACCATACACCAACAACCACTGCATTAACATTAATTTAATGTTTTTTGAAACTGAGGCGAGATTTGCGTATCCGTATGTATGTTTGAATGTGTGTATGTTCGTTGCTCTTGCTCAGCGAACACACAATCAACTGCATTGGATAATAATGCAAAAGTCTAAGGCTGAACTATGAGCAAATGAATGCGCATGATTTGCCTTCTTGGAGTAGACATGCATATATATTTATTTACATAAATAGTTATATGCATACAAACAATAACAGTATGTGTAACATTTATAAAAGAAACCCCAATTGAAATACTCTGCATCGAACAGAAAATCAGTAAATTGTAGTTATCTGTATTACGGGGCGTATGAGTGATTTTATTAACAATTGTCTATAGTTAGGTTTCGAAAGCATTTGGTACCATTCACAGCATTGATTACACCGTGCGACAACAAATTTTAGTTTTTTAAATTTTTTATATCTTAAACTAATAAAGTTAGAAGGACGAAATTCAAGGATGTGGTAGTGTACATATTAGTCCTCAAGATATATTTTTTTCTAAACTATTTTCTTAAACTATCGAAAATTTCCAAGGTTATTCAAGGATAAAGATGTAAAAGGACATTTTCAATACCTCTTCGTCTTTTTGCACCGAAACATTAAATTTTTTATGATTCTAACAATTTTTTCTTTTTCATTTGATACCCATATTGTTATTCTACAATGCGCTCAATTTTTAAAATAATTTTTTGATATAAACATGTCCTTGAAATTTCAAAGTCCTTTTAAAAAAAATCCTGACGTCAGAGAGAAAAACTAAAAACGCAGTTTTACTTCATTTGGCCCCCTAATTTCGCGAGTATATCGATTTTTCCGCGTGTTTTGAAATTTTTTGATTTTTGTCGCACCGTGTTATTTTTCCAAAGCAGTTCCCTTTGTATATATCGAAAGTTGAACAGTTCTTTAGCTGATTCATTACTTACTGGCTCATATTATGAACGGGTGTGTACATCACTTCGATTTGGCTGAGTTACTCATTCCAATAGATCAAGCAGATAGTTTGTTGTGTCAGTTGCAGCAAATCAATTCTTGGCTAGCGGCACATTGGAAGCCAGAAATACTAGGAGATATAATTTATGATGTAAACTTGCATTTCTTATTACCTCGTACCTCGTGCTCAGTGCCGAACCACGTTTGCCACAATTTTTGTCACAAATCGTGGGAGGATTTAAAACGTCAAAACGTTGCGTGTGCCAATGCTCGTACTAATTTAAGTCATTTAAATCATATTATTATTTTTCTATTAAGCCAACCCCGCACTAACTGTGGTTCCAGGCGCAACTATTAAGTCCTCTGTAACCAATTTCTATTGTCTAATAAACTTACCACCTCTAAAAGCAATTCAACAAACCCTTCATATCGCATTCATTCCCTGTGATATGCATTTGATGTCCATATTCCATTCAGGTCCACTTTTCGAAAATCCAATATGTATCGTTAATCTTTTGTATCCAAATCCAAACACTAGACAATCTATATCCTATCCTAATCGTCCTGTCCATATGCTATTCATATCTTATGTGTATGCAATCTGTAGGCCATCCATATTTTCCCATATCCTATCTATATCCAATCTGTATCCTAACCATATCCTATCAACATCTGGTCTCCATATACTACCAACATCCTATCCATATTCTACACATATCGTATCCTTGTACTACCCATACCCTATCCATGTATTATCTATACCTCAACATTATCACATTCCAACCCAGTCCATGTTCTATACATATCCTTTTCGTATCCTATCCATACCCTATCCATAGATTCTCCATATCCTATCAACATCCTGCCAATATTCTATCCATATTTTACACATATCCTATCCATGTACTACCCATACCCTATCCATAGATTTTCCTACTCTATCCATGTGCTATCTATATCTCCATCCATCCATATCCATATCCTTTCCGTATCCTATCCATACCCTATCCATAGATGTATCTATATCTATCTATATCCCATCCATATTCTACACATATCCTATCCTTGTACTACCCATACCCTATCCATAGACTTTCCATACTTTATCCATGCCCTATCTAAGAATATGTCAACATTATTACATCCCAACCCAGTCCATATTCTATCCATATCCTTTCCGTATCCTATCCACACCTTATCCACAGATTTACCTGTATCCTATCCATATTCCACGCATATCCTATCCTTGTTCTTCCCATACCCTATCGGTAGATTGTCCATATCCTATCAACATCCTCTCCATATTCTATCCATATTGTACAGATATCCTATCCTTGAACTATCCATACCCTATCTATATATTTTTCATATCCTGTCCATATTTTATATCAAATCTATATCCTATCCATATTCTATCCATATCCTGCCCGTATCCTTCCCATATCCTATATATGTCCTAACCATGACCTACCAATATCTAATCTATATCCTATCCAAATCCTATCTATGACCAACATTATCACATTCTTACCCTATCCATATCATATTTTATCCTTCCCATATCCAGCCCATAATCTAGTTTATCCTACCCACGTCCTTTCCATATCCTGCCCATATGCTATCCATATCCAATCAATATCCTATCCACATCCTATTCACATCCTCTTTTTTAATATGTCCTGACTTACATATCTCGGATCAAATTTTGTGTTCATATCATTTTCATCTGACATTATTTATGTGTCCTTAAATTCCACAGTACATGTTTCTTCAACTCTATCTTGAATTTTTTTCGCAGTTTTCTTTTCAGGTTTTACTGTTTTCATTTATTTTTTTAAACTTAATTCTTATTTCCCACGTCATTTATTACACCAAACTACTCGTATTCATTAAATTCTATTTTTGTTTTCCTTTATACCTTCTTCTCTCCACTTTTTTACACTCACAAGTAAATTTTCTTTTCATTTTCGCATTCTCTTTGTCACTTTTACCTCACTTCTTCTTCTTCGAATTCTACTTTTATTATTTTAACTCAATTACCTGCTGCACTCAGACACACAAAATTCCTGAGCGTCCTTCCCACTTCAGTCAATCTAATTCACCTGTAGACGAAGCAAAGCCGGAGCACATAAAACGCGTAGTGGCGCCTTTTAATTGAAATTTGATATTTCATACAAAAGTAATTTACTTACTGCGCAACTCCATTCCCGAAAACTCAGCCCAACCACCTATCCAACGTATCCTTGTTTTTTTCTTTCTAACCGGTGCCAGCAAGACGCATTTTTCAACTTCGATTATTGTACGAGCACATGCATTGTGTGTGTGTGTATGTGTGTATCCCGCTTCACTGGTTTTACACTCCTCACCTCTCATTTACTCATTTGTTGCCCCATTCTCAACTACTCTTTGTACCTCACTCTGCGCTCTCTCACTTTAAACAAAGCTGGACAATTTTTTTTATATATACAATAAAACAACTGCATCCCTTGCAAATGTTTTGCACTGTTCGCATTTTGAAAATTCTTATGTTTTGCTTATTGTTTTTGTTGTTGTTATGAAATTTTGCAATTGTTGTTGGCTGCTGGCAGCGCTGCGTAGCATTTTAGCGGAAATGGCTGAATTAATTCGCCGCTAAAAGCTATTTAATTAGACGCAACAATAACAATAACAAAAACAATACGAACAAAAAAATGCAACCGCCAAACAGTAGCGCAGCAACAGCAACAACAACAACAACCAAAACATTGCTTGGTACAAGCGACGCCGCTAATGCACAGGTACACGCATTACTGTAATTTTCTCTATGTGTGTGTGTGTGTGTATGAGTTGGGGCATGCATTGCCGTGGCGCAATGTGGCCTCTATGGCTTTGTGTGCGTGAATGTGTGTGTGTGTGTCGCTTTCAAGCGCTCCAGCGTTACTGTAAAAACTTATTGGTTTATTTGCTCTCTGGCGCTGGCGCCCGACGCTCAGATTCGCTGTTGGCGCTGCAGTTGTTGCAGTTTTGTTTTTGCCGTTTTTGTTTGTTGTTGTGGCTTTTTGTTGTTTCTTTCTTTCTTTTTTTTATATGTGTATAATTAATTTAATTTTTCACTCTTTTTGTTGTTGTATTTTTATTTTGTGAACGAGATTAGACAGATAAGAGCAAAAATGCAAAATGTGGCCAGGTGCGGCAACAACAACAGCAACAAAACAAAAAACCAACAACTTTGTAGAACGCAGCATATAATCGGGCAGCTAATTTCTACTTGATTGGACTCACGTTCAGTGCAGTTTTTGTGTGGGCAGGAAGGAGAGAAAACAAAGCAAGAAAAATAAAAAGTTTCAAAAAACATAGTTCAACAAAAATCAAAAAAATTTAAAACCAGCAAAACTAGAAGCCAAATATAGTAAAACTGCGTTTTTATTTTTTCTCCCTGATGGCAGATTTTTTTTAAGGACTTTGAAACTTCAAGGACATAGATATCTTAAAATCTTATTTACAAAATTGTGCTCAACATAGAGTAGCAATATGGGATTCAAATAAAGAAAAAACTCCCTAGAAAAATACCAACAAAATCTTTTTTGGTGCACAAGGACGAATAGGTTTTGAAAAAGACCTTTTGAAATGTTCTTTTCATACTAAAATATCCTTAAAAAATTCCAATAATTTGTGTTCAACAAAATATGTCATAAGGACTATCGCATACTTGAATTTCGTCCTTTTAACTAGTAAAATAGTAACTAGGCAACTAGAAAACTCCCTAGAAAATACAAAAAAATATATTTTTTGGTGCACAAGGACGAAAAGGTTTTGAAAAAGACCTTTTGAAATGTTCTTTTCATACTAAAATATCCTTAAAAAATTCCAATAATTTGTGTTCAACAAAATATGTCTTAAGGACTATCGGATCCTTGAATTTCGTCCTTCTAACTGGTAAACTAGTAACTAGCAAACTAGAAAACTCCCTAGAAAAATACAAACAAATATATTTTTTGGTGCACAAGGACGAATAGCTTTTGAAAAAGACCATTTCAAATGTTCTTTTCATACTAAAATATCCTTAAAAAATTCCAATAATTTGTGTTCAACAAATTATGTTTTAAGGAGTATCGAATCCTTGAATTTCGTGCTTCTAACTAGTAAACTAGTAACTAGCCAACTAGAAAACTCCCTAGAAAAATACAAAAAAATTAATTTTTTGGTGCACAAGGACGAATAGGTTTTGAAAAAGACCTTTTGAAATATCCTTTTCATATTTAAATATCCTTAAAAAATTTCAATAATTTGTGTTCAACAAAATATGTCTTAAGGACTATTGAATCCTTCTATCTAATAATTTGTGTTCAACAAAATATGTCTATCGGACTATCGGATATGGACTATCGGATCCTTGAATTTCATGCTTCTAACTAGTAGATTAGTAACTAGCAAACTAGAAAACTCCCTAGAAAAATACAAAAATATATATTTTTTGGTGCACAAGGACGAGTAGGTTTTGAAAAAGACCATTTCAAATGCTCTTTTCATACTAAAATATCCTTAAAAAATTCCAATAATTTGTGTTCAACAAAATATGTCTTAAGGACTATCGGATCCTTGAATTTCGTCCTTCTAACTAGTAAACTAGTAACTAGCAAACTACTAACTTGGTAACTTCAAGCTTTACTGAAGTTCCCGCTTTAGTTTGGTTGCGATCTGCCTTGAGTTACCACTTTATCGGCTAAAACAGCGTTCATCTTGTTAAGGTTCCTGTTAGTAGCTTATAATCTATGGCAAGAAAAATACATCTTAGCTTGACAGAAGTAAAATGCCACAAAAAATCCAGTTGGATATTCAATTTTTAAATTTCATTGAATTCCCATATCTCACTCGAGTCGTGCAGTAGAATAAAAATGCGGAAAGGAAAAAAGGAGCAGCACGAAGAAAAATGTATTTTACCAAACCGAAATTGTTATCCTGTGCTGGAAATTGCACCATTTCCGCTAACATTTTCGCTTTATTTTATGCGCTTGTTGTTGCTATTGCTGCTGCTTTGTGTGTGATGACCGCACATTCTAAAGATGGAGAATCAAAATCAGAATCTATTTGACATATATAAGCAAACGCACACACACTCACACACACAGATACAGTCGCACAGCTGACTGCATGGCCAAAACGAAGTGGAAAAATAAAATGAAAAAGGATACGGTCAAACTAAGGACACACACACACACACATAAACACATGCTACGGGTCTGCCTTACTCGTATCGTTCGCATATATTTTGAACGCGCATTGGTCTGAATGTGTGTGTGTGTGTGTTTCGGTGTGCCGTTGTTCTGTGGGTGGAAAATGTCACAACGAAATTGGATTTTTTGGTTGTTGTTGTTGTGCGAAATGCGGGCCAAAGAAAAAAACCAAATCTCATCTAAGCATGTTGTGGCTACGAAATAACATCGCATAATATGTTCATTGTTCCCAGAAATGAAAAATGTCCTTCAAATAGGACATATGAAGGTTTGGCGCGTTCTTGCTTTCTATCTCTCTCTCTCTGTCTCAGTCTTTCTCACTCTCTTCATATGTATATCTTGTCCATCTCTATCGCTGCCGCTGTCACTGGTTGTTTGAAACAGCAGAAAAGGTCCTTGCAGTTTCGCTGTCTGACAAACGAAACGCAGTTATCCGAGTTTAGGTATGAAACGAGAGGGAAAAAATTACACGATTGGAAGGTCAAAAGTTGGAACGAAATAAAAAATGGGAAAAATGTTGTGCAATAAGGCGGCCACTTCCGGCAGCGATTATAAATCGATTTTCGTTATAAATGAGGTTTTTTTTGAAGGCAGACGGAGGCAAACTATGAGTCGAACTGGCTCTAACAAAATCATGTGGTTGTGTGTGTGTATGCGGGACCTTGGATTATTTATGTTCAAGCAAAAATATTTAAAGTTAAGTATTGATTTTGCTTTGCCATTGAATTGAGTAAAAGTACAGAAAAAAAATTGAATTTAAATATGAAAAAATTGCATATTGATTTCAATGCCCAAATACACTGATGCGCCCATTCAATGCCAAGTTTTTATGCACAACTTTTTGTAAAAAACCTTTCATAGACCATTGCGCCTTACAAATGAATTCAGCTAGCAACCGAGACCAACAATTTCATTCCCTTTTTATTTATATATATTATATTTTTTTATTTTTTTTGTAATTGAAAAAGTTTCCTACCCGCCGCAGCATCATCAATAATATTCCGCCGAAACGTCTCAATACGCCAACTCACCGATTGCTGACTGCCGCTGAAAGCGAACAATTTTTTTTAATTAAACAATACAACTTGGCGCTTTTCTTTAAACTCTGCAACTTATTAATTGCATCATTTCTACCTTTTGCTGTACGCTCGCCAATGCACAAATGAAAAGTTCAAACACAAAAGTTGCGTTTCTTGCGCCTGTGCTGCCGCATTTTCAACTTTGGCGCACTGGTGGTTTATTTTTTTTTTTTTTGTTGTTTTCATATATCTCTTGCAAATAATAATTTTTATTTCAAGTGCACAACACACACGTACACACTCATCTTTTATCTCATCATTATTTTTAATTTTAACAAACTTTTCAATGGTGCAACAATGTGCGCCATAACGAGCGCCAGCGCGAAACGTCGGGAAAGCGCACAACGGAAAGGAAAAGGCGCCGTCAAGTTTTTCAATTTAACAAACAATTGAGAAAATTGTAAAATGTTTGCGGTTTTAATGGATAAAAGTTGAGCGGACCGCATGGTCAAAGCGCTGCCGCGTATTTGAGTGCAACGCCGAACGCGGAGGCGTATACGTAACATTAATTTCATAGCAGCAGCAGCAGACCGAAGGCCAAAGCTGCGTGGCGAGTGTGTTGACGTGTTTAGCAATTCAAAGCAGATGTGTTCGAGTCTGTAATTAGGCAGATAAGATGCAATTTATAATTAATTTTGTATCGCCTTGAAGTACTGTGAAGTATGCATATTTTACGTGCTCAAGGATGGCTATTTCAAGTGTATTGTTTGGCTACTTCAAGTGTATTGTTTGGCTACCGTGTGCCAAGGTACAGTGGTGAGCGCTGCGCAAAACGAATGGCAATAAATTATTAAATTAAATTATGATTACAACAAAAAACCAGATACAACAAGAAACTCGATGCAGCTGAATCGCAAGAAACTCAATCCATTTCTAAAGCAAATGGTGACTGGTAATGAAACGTGAATCACTGACTACAATGTGAAGTGAAAAGAGTAATTTTAGAATTTCGGTGAGCGAGGATTGACGGTCAGGAAGGGTTTACTTTGTGTTTGGTGGGATTGGCCGGTATTAATCTACTATGAGCTGCTCCCCTATGGCCAAACTCCTAATTCGGGCCTATACTATCAATAACAGTGTACAACACAAAAAAAAATAACAAGGTTCTGACAACGGATTCTGGTAGAGGGGACCAAAAAAAAATATACGTGTATCGGCGTTTTGAAAGTTTACGTCTGAATTTTTTTTTAGGGGGGTCAAACTTTCCCCTTTTTGCACATTCTTATGGTGAATCGGCATACGAAAACCATGTAACCCCACATTTTAGGTATATGATGTGTTCAGCAACTTGATGTAAAATACTACGAAGAACATTTTTGTGGAGCATTTTAACCCTGTAGCTACTATTTTTATGGGTCAATTTGACCCTTTTTTGCTAAAATGCCAAAAATGTCCTGTAAAACAGGACTTTTTAAGGAAAAAATGTACCACGAAAATATTCGCCATAAAATTTTACTATAGGTCTCTGAATACATCAAAGCTCAGAAATTAAATTGAACGCCAGAATTAAGCCAAAACTGAAAATGTGTTTAAGTGTTTATTTCTTACATATTCAAAATTGGTACTAAAATGTCCTACAAAACTTGCACGTGGAATAGCAGATGGAAGGGCAACCAATATTCCAGAAAACAATGAGAGCCAAGAGCTGAAGGGAATTCGCCATAAGAATGTGCAGAAAGGGGAAAACTTTGACCCCCCCTAAACAAAATTCAGACGTAAACTTTCAAAAGACCGGTACACGTATATTTTTTTTTGGCCCCCTCTACCAGAATCCGTTGTCAGAACCTTGTTATTTAAAAAAAAATTTGATTTTGTTGTGCAGTGTAATTTAACCATCTGGAGGAAGCATTTGCCTAGAAGCGGAATTTTATTCCATTAGGACAACGCCAGGTCACACACATCGATAGTGACTCCCCAGAAGCAGCGATAAATTGGTTTTAAAGCTCTTATGTATCCACCTTATAGCTCACATCTCCCACCAAGTAACTGTCACCAGTGCCTGTCTATGGCGAATGTTGGTAGTGGTGAAAAGTTTGCCTTAAAAAAAAAATTGTAAAATCAACCGAGATTTTTGAGAGAAGCATAATGGAATTACCTTCAAAATGGCAGCAAGTTATCGAACAAGAATATGAATATTTGACCTAAATCAGATCATTTTTTGCTAAATAAATCCTTTAATTTCATTCAAAACTCAATTAAACAAAAATTAAAATTCAAAATAATTCAAAATATATAATTCAAATTCAAATGTTGGAAAACCCTTCTCTATAGTGCAACTACGAGACCTTGGCTCTGCCATACATAACCTACGAGTTAGTAAAATAAAAAATAAACCCCACTAGTCACAATTTCCATTCATGAAGTCAACCGTTTTGCAAAAAATCGACACAAAAAAAACTCCGCAAACCACAGTGCAACGCGGCGTATACGTAACCAACACGCCAAATGTATTCATCCATCATGTACAGCTGCAAATCTGGCGCCTAATGACTCTTCAGTTTTATGCTAAATGCAATGCTAATTAATAAACTTCATCAATAACGCATTCTCCACTCCAACTCACTGACTCTACAATGTTCTGCTTCTGCTTTTTCGAACAGGTTCGATGTGCTGGTTAATGGCGGCGGCGCCGTAACGCTACAATTTCAACGCTCGCCCTTCCGACCGCTAACGCGCACCGTATTTGTGCCATGGAATCGCATTGTGGTGCTGCCACCAGTGCAAATGCAGCTGAGCGACGACGATGAGAATACCACACGAAATATTAAGTAAGTTTTGACAAAGAAAAATTGCCTTAAATATTTGAAAATTTCTAATAAGTAAAACGTTTTAATCTACATAAAGTTATTTTAAATATTATTAAATGTTAATATTTTTTTCTCTTTTCAGAGTGGCACCACTGAATCCCGCCCTGACCTTCCTCAATTCGATACTGTACCACTTTGCCGACGAGCAGCTGGACGTTAGCAAAATCTGCGTGGAACACGATCACGAGGAGTTGAAGCCGCAACTAATTAGCACCTGGATGCCGAACGGTGTTGGAGCTATGCCCGGCAAGCGTGTCATATTCGCCGAGACGCAGGTGCGCCGCTATTCAATTAGTTTTTCAATTCAACTCATTTCAGTGCGGGCCAATTGTTGCCGGCACCGCTCGACGCCCAGCACAGCTGGCAGTGCAATTTAAATGGAATTTCCTATTCTAACTTAATTAGCTGGCACTGACGTTGGCTCGGGGTGCTGGCGCTGACAGTGGCAGTGGCATTCGGCTGCATTGCATGTGCCAAGTTTACGCGCATTCCATTAAATCCGCCTCACCTTTGTTGCACTTGAACAACTTTAGTGCGTTGCCGTTTTAAACCAACAGCAGCAGCAGCAGCCGCCGCTTGCACTCATTTACCTTGGCAGCTACCTTTGATTTTTTTTAACTTTTGCTCCTCCGCCCTCAAAGCAGGAAAATATATAAAAATTATGAATATTATAGCTGCTGCACTTGGCGACACTTGCAGCGTCGGCTGTCGGCTGTCGCCTGCCACGAAGGGATGAGTCGCAAGTTGCAAGTCGCCTTTATGCTTCGCATTATTGCTGCATTATTAATGGGCCCGTTGAGCTAACTTGCGCCGCTGCTAGTCGGTGCAGCCTGGCGTTGCCTGGTGTTGGGCTTTTAATTAAATTAAAATAAACCTTAAGGACCTTAAAGACGCCTTTCTTTGCTCTTTCATTATGCTCGTAATGCAGTCGCTTAGTCGACAACGTGCGTTATGTGCTTAAGTGGCATCAAGGGAATCGTTGACCGAGATACGGAACTGGATTTAATTCACTGCGAATGCAACCACTGAGACACAGCTGAATTGGAGCATAATTAAGAAAACTCTAAAATGCCTTAAAGAGGTTTTAAATATTTAAGCAATTTGTCCATGAATGCCAAATTAAGTTGATTAACCCTTTCCAGTCAATTTCCGCATTTCTTGAGATAAAAATTTTTCCTTCAAAATATTGACTCTTATTGAACATTTTAGCAGTAAAATATAAAAAAATTTCAAAAAAATCATTTTGGTTGAGAATTACAACTTCATAAATTTTGTACGATATATCGTACAATGGTCCGCAAAGGAGTAAAAATTCATGAATTTTTGGTTTCGGTTTTTTAAGTTTTATGAACAATTCATATAACAACAAAAAATCAAAACGTAATTTCATTTTGATCGAAAATATATATAAATTATATATATAAACAATTGATCCACATTTATTCAGCCTTATATAACCGTTGTTGTTGTTGCAAAGCCCTTTTCCTCTCAATAAAACACAGAATCAATTAAAAATCGCACAGTTTTACAGAAAGATACTGAATATAGCCGATTCATTTTATCGTAGTGGGAGTGGCAAGTACGCATGTCTAACTTTACATAACCCGTGTCTGCCCAGTAAAACACAAAATTGTCTAGTAATTCATATTTTTAATCAAAAATTTGCCGAATAGTCGAATTTTATTAGTCACGTGGTTTACAGATGGGCGTGGCAGGCATACAAACGCAAAAAATCTGTTACCAAACCTATAACTTAAATAAATGCAAACATAACTTGCAACCTTTGCTTTCCATTTGTACGATATATCGTGCAAAGCTTTGCAATCCTTGTTGTCATTTGTATGGTATATCGTACAATTTTTTTAAAAACTCGGGAAAAATGTTTAGACGCAAAAAATGTTGAATTAAGTAAGTTCTATAAATCAACTGAGATTAAAACTTTGAAATTATTTCGCTTTTTGGTACCAAAAAGTATTACATATTTAAAAATTCCTACGCAGAAGTACTGTCATTTGCTGGTTTTTCAAATTCTTGCAAAAAGCTGCTTACAAAACGCACTCATACTGTGTAGCCACGGTTATTATGATTTATATTTTTAAACCGAATAATACAACACAGCCAACTTAATAAAAATTAAAAAGCTGTTGCATTAAAAGTGCGTTCGCTGTCAAATAAAAAATCGTCGAAAAAATTGTACGATATATCGTTCAAATTTCCGGAAAGAGTTAATATGAACATCTAAGCAATCGTGTGCAAACATATTTAATTCAATGCCGACTACTGTCTTTTCTCGTTTCAGATTGTGCAAGAATCCATACAGATACCCGGCTCCGATCTGCATCTCACCTACCAGTCGTCGCAGGCCTCTGGCTACTTGAGCATTGTACGCATGCGGCTCACCTCCGAGCAGATACCGCAGACACTGACGCACGTGCACGTGGGCGTGGAAATCGAGGGCGCACTGCACGTCAAGACATACGAGGCCGATCCGAATCTCATACACACGTTCGCATGGAACAAGCGCAACGTCTACCGGCAGAAGGTGTACGGCGTCACCATTGCACGCATCTCCGTCGGCTATCAGCACTCGACATGTAAGATGCCCGTTTGGATAACACAAACCGCCAAACTGCAGGGCTACGATGTGGACATCTCGGACATTGGCGGCTGGGGCCTGGACATACATCATCACTACAACTTCCACGAGGGCATATTGCAGAAGGGCGACGGCAGCACGCTGCACATGAAGGAGTATCCGCGCACCGTCAAAGTGGTCATGGGCACCGGTCTGCAGCGACCGCTCAACTGTCCCGATCACTGTAACGGCATTGCCAAGGACGCCAAACTGCTGACGCCCATTGCACTGGCCTCGGGTCCCGATGGCAGTCTGTATGTGGGCGACTTCAATCTGGTGCGCCGCATCACGCCCGACGGCAAAGTCTACACCATACTGCAGCTGAGCGCCACACAGGTGTCCTACCAGTACTACTTGGCCGTGTCGCCAGCCGACGGCCACCTCTACATCTCCGATCCGGAGCGCCATCAGATACTGCGGCTGCTGCGCCTGGAGAAGGTCAAGGATCCGAGCATCAACAGCGAGCCGATTGTGGGCAGCGGCCAGCGTTGCATACCCGGCGACGAGGGCAACTGTGGCGATGGCGGACCGGCGCTGCAGGCGCGCCTCTCGCATCCCAAGGGACTGGCCATTGCCGCCGACCGCACCATGTACATTGCCGACGGCACCAACATACGCGCCGTCGACCCGAAGGGCATCATACACACACTGATTGGCCATCATGGCCATCACAATCACTGGAGTCCGGCACCGTGCTCGGGCACGCTGATGGCCAATCAAGCGCAGCTGCAGTGGCCCACAGGACTGGCGCTCAGTCCGCTCGACGGCTCGCTGCACTTCATCGACGATCGTCTGGTGTTGCGACTCACCTCTGATATGAAGATACGCGTTGTGGCGGGCACACCGCTGCACTGCAACAACAACGGCCAGGACAAGTCGAACAAGACTGCCGACAATGTGCTGGGCACAGTGCTGGCAATGGCATTCTCGCCGTTCGGCGATCTGTACATAGCGGACAGCGACTCGAGGCGCGTCAATTCGATACGCGTGGTGAACACGGCCGGAAATATGCGATACTTTGCTGGAAAACAGGAGGGATTGGGGTAGGTAGAAGCGAATAGAGGAATTGCATCTATTTGTTTTTAAGTTTGAAAAGATTTGTGGAGAGCTTGTGCGGTCCTTTAGAAAATATTTGTATATGCCTTGCACTTTGAAACCGTAATTTTTATTTTGTGAGGAAAAAATAAAACTGCAAAATAAATTCTCATTCTGCAAGTGAAAAATAAAACTCACTGCATAATTTTTATTTTTCCCCCAAAAAATAAAATTCAACAAACTATTTTTATTTTCTGATCAGAACAAAAATATCAACATATAATTTTTATTCGGTGAGCGCAAAGTAAAAATCGAAAAATAAGTTTTATGTTTCGATTTTTATATTTAGCTCATAATTTTTACGGTCACTGTTTTCATGTTTGAAATAATTTTATGAGAGCTTGTGCGGTCCTTTAGAAAATATTTTTATATGCTTTGCACTTTGAAACCGTAATTTTTATTTTGTGAGGAAAAATAAAACTGCAAAATAAATTCTCATTCTGCAAGTGAAAAATAAAACTCACCGCATAATTTTTTTTTTCCCCCCAAAAAATAAAACTCAACAAATCATTTTTATTTTCTGATCAGAACAAAAATATCAACAAATAATTTTTATTCGGTGAGCGCAAAGTAAAAATCGAAAAATAAGTTTTATGTTTTGATTTTTATATTTAGCTCATAATTTTTACAGTCCCTGTTATCAAGTTTGAAATAATTTTAGGAGAGCTTGTGCGGTCCTTTAGAAAACATTTGTATATGCCTTGCATTTTGAAATCGAATTTGATAAATTCATCTCAAATTTAATAACTATGAACAGTTTCAATTTAAATTTCCCCCAGTCCTTCAAGTCCTCTCCTATCTTCTTGTCCCTCTTCGTTGTGCGCTTTGCTGTGCATACACCGTCGATATATTCTAAATCAGTCACATGCAGACGCCATATTCCGCAGGGTATCATTAACAATTTAGCAGGCATGAGCAGCCAAAGGGGGGAAGGTGTGTAGTGCACACAAAAAACAGGAAAGTAGAATTTTTAATTTGTCATTTTTTGCCAATTCAGCAAAAATGGCAAAAATCATTCATACACAGCGCAGCAAGCCAACGACCTAAGATACCACACAGACAAACACACATAGACATACACATATACATACATACAGCCAGCTGCAATATTCAGTTGCCGTTGCATTATTGCACTATTCCCAGTGCCTGGTTTTTTGTGTGCTCGTTTCTATTTGTACCCTTTTTCCATCATTACCGACAGCTGACAACATTGTCATCAGCGCTTATGTATCTATATGTAGTAGATATGTACTATGTAGGTACATATTGTGCCTACTAGCTATGTCTGCAGCGTCAGTCTAGTGCAACGCCCACTCATCACACCCACAAGAACAGCCAACTCTACTCACCCACGAACAGTTTGTCTTTGCCTGCAGCCCCCGCAGCGTCGTTTGTCTTTTGATACTGACGTCACTGGTGGGCTGACTGTCTGCAACCGACTGTGACTGACTGACTGCCTAACTGCGCTGTCAAGTTGTTAATTTTTTTCCTGCACTGTTGCACACTTTCCTGCAGCTGACATGCGCTGCGCCTCAATTTTTATTCGGCTCGCCTTTCTTCTCTTCCCTTCTAGGCTCTTTTTTTGCAATTCATATGCATTTTTTATAATTTTTTTTTCCTGATTGTCTTTTTGCAATTATTTTTGTTTCTGATTCTGGTTTTTAGTGTCACAATGTTTGCCGTTAAAAACGATTTTGTTTTAGTTGTTTTCTCTTTATCTCACTTTAGATTCTCTTTTTCGTATGCGGGTTGAAGAATAGTGGCTACAATTTTTTTCCGTATAGTTTGTGCTTTTTGTCATCTTCTGACCATCACAGCTTTTTGCTTAAATGCTTTGAATTGCTGTCCATTTAAGAGATACATTTCGACATACCTACAGTGACTCTATCATTTTCGTGTTATGGCCATAATAGCGATTGCTTGCTTTTGGCTGAGTAACATTTTTGACAACGTTGAGCACTTTAGTGTTGTCCACACTTCAAATTGATGAAAACAGTTTACAAATGTAAGCAAATAGTGAGCCTAAATGTATGCCATCAATAAGCACTCATAGCTAGTAGAGTATTAATAGCGCTGCTACTATTTTATGCCCTACTTTTAGGATGTTCTTATAAAGAATGCATATTCACAAAAGGCCGCAGAAAACCTTTTAAACCTGCAACTCATAAGATCTAAATATAACACTGCACAACAGCATTGTCTGTTGCATGGAGCTTTTTACATGAATCTGAATCGTTTTTCCACGCTGTTTTCAAAACCATACTCCGTTTTTATGTAACAGCTCTAGTTTTCGCAAAAAATGGGCGTGTCCCTTTTTCGAATTTTCCTCGGCTTTTTTCTCGTTTTCGACTGTAATTTCTGAAACAATAATCCTATCGAAATGATTTTTATATAGTTGCACTTACAACATTTCACGCCATTTATCTGACATTAATCAATTTTATGCGTTCTAAATTGGCGTTGTAATAAGGTTTCAAAGTAGGAAAATATTGAATTTCAAGGCGTTTTTTCTGATGGCGAAAATTGTACAGATATTTCATAAATCAAGTTACGAAGTATATGAATATCTTAAGAAGAAACATCAAGCAATACAAAACAGCCAAATTATTTGGCGGAATGCACATTCGCATCGAAATAATAGCAAAAATGTACCATAGCTATTTTCATCACTTCTCATAGATTTTCCTTAAAAAATTTGGGGCCTAAAAATATGCAAAGTTTTTAATTTTTTTTGTTTAGAGCAATTCAAAATCTTTTTGTTTTTTGCTTGTATTTTAGACTATAAATGGAACATATAATAGAGCATATTTTGAGGCTCCTAATTTTTTAAGGAAAATTATGAAAATGACTATGGTACATTTTTGCTAATAATTTGGCTGTGTTGTAATGTTTGATGCGTCGGCTTTCATTATACACCTAACTCGTTATTTGATTTACGAAAATTGTGTATGTTTTTGACCATCAAAGAAAACGCCTTAAAATTAAATTTTTTCCGACTTTGAAGTCCAATTACCGCGGCATTTTAAAACCTATACAAATAAATTAGATTGGAAACGAAGCCGTGCAGTGTTGTTAATGCGATAAGGTGAAAATCATGTCAATCGGTTTTTTGGTTTAGAAATTACGATCAAAAATATGGAAAAAGTAGAGGAAAAACTGAAAAAATGACACGGTACCTATATCTCACTAACTAGAGCTGCTAGAAAAAATCTGAGGGTAGATTCGAAATCAGCGCACCCAAATTAGTAAGAAACAGTAGAAAAACTCCATGCAACAGAAAAAAAGTGTTTTTTTGTTGTGCTGTGTAATTAAATTAAAAAATACACAATTTTCGTGGTTTTCATTCCCCCTATGATCTTGCACCTTTTCATAATTTTTACTTTGTCCTTACACTTGTATACGTCATTGTGCTGTCTTACACATTCAGTTCGTGTAGGTTTACACAATTTGAAAATTCCGTAATTTACACTGCTTTGCATATGCTTTACGCCCGCTTTTCGTTCTGCTTTTCATTATGAGTGGCGCTCACTAGCCGCGAATTGCAACGATATCCGTGCAGCACTCGGATTGCCACTCATAACCAATATGGCGCACCTCCCGCTTCACCCGCCAGCTGCTGTGCTGCTAGTTAGCCTCACAAATCCCCCAAAGTCCCAAATACCCTTTGCCCAAACTATTTACCCGCACTTGCTCTCACACTTATTCGCCCCCACCTCCTTTGTTGGCGCTTTTCGCCGCCATTTTTTTTCTGTGTTATTTGCACTTGTGCTCGTACATCATTGTCATATTGCTGAGCTCATATTTCTCCCACTCTCGCGCACTTACTCACTCACTCACGCCTGTACGTGTGTGTGTGTTCGTGTGTGGGTGTGTACCTTTTCTCGTTTACAGTTCACTAACCTGCGATTGCTCGAACGGCATCAACAGCGTCAACGGTTCAACATCCGGCCTAGCCTCTGCCCTCTCGTCCACCGGCAGCGCCTACTCCACCACCATGAATCCGAAGCGCGGTAGCGGTAGCGGCGGCACCACACCAACAACGCCAGCTGGCGGCGCATACAACGGAAACGGAAATAGCGGTGTCTCTGGCGGTGGCAACGGTGCTGCTGGCAACGCGGGAGCCTGCATTTGCAGTCCGGGCGCCAGTTCGGGCGTGATGGCAAGCGGCGCGCCCAGCGGCTTGGCGAGCATTGTAGCTGGCGGTAATTTAATGTCAACCGGACCAACGACAACCACAACCATATTGCTGGGCGCCAAGACAACAGCTGCAGCAAATGGCCTCAGCAATGGCGGCGGCGGCGGCGGCGGCAGCAATGGCGGCGCCATGAATGATGATGGCACGCTGAGCAACGCGGAGACTTTGTTATCGTCGAATGCACGCTTCCAGGCGATTTCGGCCATTTCGGTGGCCCAGGACGGTGTCATTAATGTGGCGGATCAAGGTAAGCTACACAAATAGTCCATGAGCCCACAACTGCCAATAACTGTGTACATAGTACGTTTATATTCGCATCTATATGTATAAAGCGCAAAAATCGTCGCATGAAACAGCAGCGAGACGGAGTAGAAGGAATTTTGTATAGGAAAATGTAATTTTTTTGTTAGTATGATACAATTCATTGGAAGTGGTAAATTATATGAATTTGAGTAGAAGTGAGGAAAGTGAATGTCATTAGCAGCAGCTGGGAGTCGAGTAGACGAGTTTTGGCAATATTGATGAAGATGATGACGACTGAAGTTTTGTAAATTTAATGCAATTTTGGTTACTAAAAATATAAAAATTCGATAATTTGCAAGCTCACTGTCGTTAGGTCCGAAGTGAGTAGAGTGCTGGCGCTCTTTTCATGAATTTAAGTAAATTTTGTCACGTTTGCCTGAAAGTATACTACGAAATATGTCTTTAAAAAGGCCTCAATCTACTTTTACGTTTTTTAAAGCCACAAACGCCTCTCAAGTAGTGAAAATCAGTTTCTAAAAAGGATTTGTGAATTTAAAAAGAAGTTTTTCACACTTCTTCTTATTTTGGTTTGCTTAACAAAAACTATAAATTCTAATTAACACTTGAATGTCTGGCCAATCAATATTGGCCCATATGGAATTTTATTACAAATTAGGGATACAATTTTTCCAATTACACTTTCAGAAAATTTATTCTACTTTGCTCTAAGTACTAGTAAAAGCAAGTTTTTCATTTAGAAAGCTATGGAATAAAATAAGAAAATTAAATAATAATAAATAATTGTGTCATTTTTTCCCCTTACGCATTCTAGAGTTGAAATTGTAAAATATGCGTAGAAGTACGTATATGTACCTAAAATAATATCCCAATATTTTTATACAGTAAATTTTTAAAAGCCACAGACTTTGCATATCTTTAGGCTGGTGTTTTATGTATATTAGCTCACTTTTTAAACTAGTTTTACTTTCGTACTGTTACACATAAAATATGGGCATTTTTTTTAAATGTTTATATACCACCGTGCGACAAAAATTAAAAAAACGTTTCACACCGAAAAAAATCCATATGGGCATGAAACTAGAGACCAAACATAGTAATACTGCATACTCAGTTTTTCATTTATACATCCTTTGCCCTTTTAAAAGGACTTCAATATTTTGAAGGGGATAAAAAATACAAAAAATATAAAAAATACTTAACCTCGTTAGAATATGGCGATATGCATATCAAATGAAAGAGGAAAGGGTCAAGAATTGAAATAAAATTGATTTTTTATCTTTTTGTAAAAAAAGGATATGAAAAAGGTCCTTTGAAAATTTTAATTCTTTATATCCTTGAAAATTTATGTAGAATTTTCTTGAAAAGTAAATATGTTAAAACCCAAAATCTCCTTGATCACGAGTCAAAATTTCATTAATCTCGCTTCATTGATTTTGTATCTTTTTATTATTTAAAATACTGATACTCAAATTAATGAGAATTTTTGTACTTCATTCGAATTGCAGCTTTCGCTTTTTTTTTTATAACTTTCGAACAAATTAAGTTAGAGTAATGAAATTTTGACACGTGATCAAGGAGATTTTGGGTTTTTACATACTTACTTTTCAACAAAATTCTATATCAATTTTCAAGCATATAAAGGATACAAATTTTCAAAGGACCTTTTTCATATCCTTTTCTTACAAATAGATACAAAATCAATTTTATTTAAATTCTTGAGTCTTTCAGAGGTAAAGAATTTTCTATATTTTTTTTTATTTTTTATCCCCTTCAAAATTTTGAAGTCCTTTTAAAAGGACAAAGGATGTAGAAATGAAAAACTGAGTACGCAGTATTACTATATTTGGTCTCTAGTTTCACGCCCATATGGATTTTTTCCGGTGTATAAAATGCTGTCGCATGGTGTACTCGGTTCGTACATATTTAAAAACTGTACCCTTTTACAACATCACACTTTAAGTTTTCACAAAAAACAACTTCAAAAATAGGTTCTTATAAATTGCATAACATTCAGGTCCTTCCGAAATGTCCTTCAAAAAGCCAATATCATAAAAAAAAAATTGTCTCCACTATACTCTCAGCTTCCTCTTCTGTACATCAACTGCCCACTTGGGCTAAAAATTCGCAGTAGTTTTTGCCGTACTCACAGCTCTCTTTTCTCTACATCACCTGCCCGCTTGGGCTGGTGACGGAAAGCGTAAATCTTTTCGGCATACTTTTAGGCTTACGCTGAAAATCGCTTTCAACAAATTACGCTCGCCCTAAAGCCACTTTAACAAGCCGGTCTGCGCTCCAAACGCCATCCATTCCATCATACGAAGCGGGCTGGAGCTACCTGCCGCGCAGCGTACTTTGCCCGCAAGCGCCAATAAAGCTTATTTTGCTTAGCATCATCCCTATATTCAATGGTGATTAATGCCGTTGCCATCAACTTTAGCTAATAAGATTGATTTTCACTTTTTTGCCTTTTCACACATTTCTCGCGCAGCGCAACACTCGCCTCCTTCTCCTGCACTTCCTTCGCACTTTCCAACAGCCGCATACAGTACTGTACACCGTATCATGCTGCATACTTTTGGCTGATTTTATTGTTGTTGTTATTGTTGTTGTTGTTGTTGCCGTACGTACGTACGTTAGACAGCCGCCGCGGTGGGTGCCTGTAACTTGATTAATTACAGCTATTGATTTTTTTTGCTTTCGGCGAGTATTTTAATGCCTGCCTGACTGCCTGACTGGCTGGCTGACGGTCGTCGCTCGTAATGGCAGTTGGCTGCCAGTGTTGCCGCCAATGCCATTGGCGCATATGTACACATCTTCACATCTTTCCATCGCGCTCGTATGCGCGTTTTGTTGGCCAGTTTGCTTTTTTCCTTCTCGTTTTCTGCATTTTTTGTATTTTTGTAATGTTTTTTCTTTTTTTTAGTTCGATGGCAGCGTATATTTTTGCTGCTGGTAATTTCACTGCAGACATTTATTAATTATATTGGCTCTTATCTAATTAAGCGTGGGTAATGCGCACAAATTTATACCTTTGGAAAGCGGCTGCTGTACGGCCCATGTTGCCAATGTTGCAGCGCGAGTGTTTATTAGCTGCAAACGTTGCAAGCGGCAAACAATTTATCAAGTTTCACTTTGTAATGGTTGTTGTTGTTTGCAAATATTTCACGTAAACAAAAATTTGATTTATAGTTACCGGCAAATGTTGGCCAACACCTTTGTTAGTTGCGCCAGTCGAATGCGTTCACTTGCACTGTGTCAGAGTTGAAGGACATGAAGCGAAAGATGCTCGGTTGGCATGTCAACAGAGAGGAGCAGAACTTTGAATAAGTTTTTTGTGAAAATTTTCAATGAAGTTCACTTGCACTTAGGTACATGGCTGAGAGCATGAACACTTTAGAGTCCTTGAAATGGAATGCTAATCTTTTAGGGAAAAACTGAAAACGCAGTTTCACTTCTTTGGATCCCGAGTTCAAAATTCAAAAAATGTATAGTCTCAGAATTTAACGATTTTGATGTCATTTGAAAGATAAAACTCCAACTTAGAAAACCCCAAAAAATCTGTGCAAAAAAATAATTAGTGTCTGTGCAAAAGCGGCTCAATGTTGAAACTTTTTTCAACTTTTTTCAAAAAATTTAAACACATATTTTCTGTTTTTTAGTCTATTGATTAAAAAAAATTTTTAAAATTCATGGTTACCCAAAAGTTGCTAAAACTTTCAATATAGATTAAGAAATGATGTGGCCATTTTCGCTTTTAATGTTTTCTCAACATATGCAAAGCTAAAGCTTTTACTTCACTTTTACAGCACCAAGTGTGTTGGCTGCATTTTTCAGATTTTACAATTAATCGGTAACGTCAACATTGATAATTGCAAAGAGTAACAGAAATTGTACAAGGATCCTCTGGTTTTGCAATAAAAACGATAATAATAGATGTATGTTTTGCATTTGTGCAGATTTTTTCATTTTTCATGCTGGGATAAATAAAATAAATTTTGTCGAAAAATACGTGTTTAGACCACCTTTCAAATTGAATTATTTTCTGAGATCGGAAGATATCGGAGGATGTAATTACATTATCCGACAAAGAAAGAATGCTTCTTAAAATAAAAAAAATCCAGGAACATACTTTCACATACTTTTTAGATATTTTCCTCTAAGTTTTGCCAATTTTCAGATTTTTAATTTAGAAAAATATTTTGAATTAAAATTGATGTAAAAGCCTCAGCTTTGCAAATTTTGAGAAAACATTAAAAGCGAAAATGGTCACATCATTTCTAAATCTATATTGAAAGTTTTGGTAACTTCTTGGAAAAATGTATTTTTACAATTTTTTTTACTCAATAGATTAAAAAACAGAAAATATATGTTTAAATTTTTTTGTGAAAAAAGTTTCAACTTTGAGCCGCTTTTGCACTAACACTAATTAATTTTTCTTAGTTGGTGTTTTACCTTTGACATTAAAATCGTTAAATTCTGAGACTATAAATTTTTTGAAATGCCGTTTTGGTGTCACAATCTTATTTGTGTTTTCATGAGTTGGTATTTAAAATCCACTTTGTGAGATCCAAAAATTGTAGAAGCTTCCTTATCTCCGTAGTTGAAATAGTTCTGAGATTTTCGGGGTAGGGAGTCCCGAGCAAGCGAAGCCTGATCCTTGCTAAACCCGAGCTTGTTCACAGAAAGTGGGTCAGTGTTTATTTTTTGGTATCTCTCTCTTTGGGTCTCTTCCTCCCCAAAGCTGGGACAATGATTGTTGAAGGATATTTACCACCGGCTGGGACAATGATTGTTGAAGGATATTTACCACCGGACTGCGTGATCCCTTACCAGTCAATGACCCACACTGAGTTTTGCGGTATTCCTCGGCGTATTTCCAAGCAGTTGCTTTGTCCTGTTCAGGTCGTATTTTAATAAAGTTCCGCCATTTTTTGTAAAAAGAAAATACTTATTTGTAGCCCTACTAACTTTGATCTCTATCTTCTTTCTCAAGAATATAAAATTTCAGTCTAAAAGTGTGGATTTGTGACAAATAAATAAATAAATAAAAAATAAATGACAAATACATCATCCTTTGTAAAAAAAAATTATTCGTAGCCACAAACTTTGATTTCTATCTTTTATTTAGGAAAATTAAATTTCAGTCTAAAAATCTTACTTTGTGACAAATGACAAATACAAAAAATTGCCCACATTTTAGATTCAGATACACATTTAAATTTGCCTTAAATCTGTTGAAAACAATTTTTGCTAAAATATTCAATTATTTTTTTATCTTCTCTTGTCTCTGATACTACAAAAACTCCACCAATTTCATAGCTTTTAAAACTAAGTATTCAAAATATTCCCTCAACGTTGGTTAATGCCAACAATTTCTTGTTTTTCACTACAGTTTTTCTTTCAACTTCAATTTTTTCCCAACATAGTTTTTCTTCTTCTTCATTTATTTTTTTTTTGGTATGAAATCAGCTTTATTGCTAGCAATTTGCACACCATGCCGCCATATTTTTACGCATTGTCAGACTGCCACTATTCATTATACGCGCGCGCCCCAACGCCGGCAATAAGACAACTTCCGGCGCGCACACAAATACCCACTCAAGTGCTGTACCCCTGCCGCGCTCGGCTCTTCTTTGACACTATCAACAATTCAATGGTGAATTATTAACGCCAAAGTGTGTGCGGAGTATTCAATTGTGTCAGAGTCGAAGATAAATAAATAAAAAACAAACGGCAGGAAACGGAGCGAAGCGTGCGGGAAATGTACATATGGAATGGTTCTATTTTTGTTTTTTTTAGGGCGAAAAAAATCAGAAAACTTTTCACACTGCGTATAGAGTTCAGACACACACATATATGTATATACAGTTATATTAAGTTTATATGTATGTATGTATAGTTGTATGTATGTATAGGTCGACAATTTGTAGGCAGGCAAAGAATAGACAGGAAGTCAAGCGACTTCCGTGCGTATTTTGTCAGCTGGTAATTGTGTGCTGGCGGGTGGCGTCACTTACTTATGGCTACAAGTATATATTTATATAGATTTGTGTGCGTGTATGTGTGTTGGCATTTAAGTGGGCATGTGTGAACGGGCAATTTGCGATTCAGCTAATGAATGAATCTATTTACATATGTGAGTGAGTGTAAGTGAGGGCGTATGTCCTGGCCTCACTTACATGCAAATATTCAATGCGGAAAATCTGTTTTTTCCACTCAACTTGCAGCTTTTAGGCGGTCATGGCAATAAATCAAAAAACCCAGCAGCCGGAAATTGAAGCGGAAATGTTGGTAGACACGCCACAAGGATGAGTTTCTTACTGTGTTATTGACTTGGCAAATAATAAGCAGACAAATTCACACTCTCTTGGGTCATGCGACTGATTCTCTTGTCAATGAAGTGTATGCATAGTTCTGAGGAAAAAAATCAAGAACTCTTTATAAACTTACATGCAGACATAATTCAAGTAGCTGTGCGCTGCCGTTTGCCGGCTCGAATATCACCTAATAATAATATTCGAAATCAACTTCCAATCCATTGCGCTCATAAGTTTCATTCAAATCAAATCCATGCACTCACACGAACCACCCCAACAACAGCAACAAACTTTTCCATTCATACGCTTACGTACCACTTACATTCCTTCACTTGAATGCTGCAAATCCTCAAATGTCCGCAAATACTATGTAAATAGTAGCTACAAGCTGAAGGGCAGCGCACTGCCACCCGGAGATTTGCCGTTTTGTTTGCCGCAATGAAAACGAAAATGACAGCATTCTTCCAGGCCAGCTGGCCGACCACCCAGTCAGCGCCTCAGCCAACCAGCCGGCAGCTGGCCAAATGAACTGTAATGCAATCAAATCAGAATATGCTACAACAAATCTTGCATAGGAATTTTCATATTCAAAACCCACATACACACTTACAACCACCCACTCACCCGCACCCACCCACCCACACACACACACACTCACAAACCAGTACAATGGGTCCAAGTGTGTCGACTGCAGAGCGAGCTAGACCAGCGTCAGTGAGTGTAGCGGCGGCTGTACGTGTGCTCAGGCAACTGTAAACTAAAATAGCTATAAAAATATTAACTGCTGGTGAATGGTAAATACTATCGAAGAACCGTTATATTTCTTGCAGCACTTGAGGCGATTTGAGCCTTTCGCCTACTTTTCATATTTGTGCTCTATTTAGTTGCATCATTTCTCATATCTATCAAGATTTTGTGCACAAACTGTCGAGTTTCATCTTCGGAGAGAAAAAACTTCAAAGAAACAATGAAGGCGTTCATGATCAGCTCCAAGTTACGTTTCATCAGTGTTTTCTTTGAAATTTTGCCTGCTTCAGAAACAAGATGAAAAGTTGTCTTGAGTGAACAACGAATGGAAAAAGATGCACACATATTCTGGGAACAATTTAACAATCAGCTCAAAAAAACTTAACAACTAAACGTCCAAGCAATGCAAACAATAAAAACTTTTAGCAGAAATCATAATAATTTACATATTTATTTATTAACCCTCCATTACTATCGTCAGGGTGGAATCCACCCTGTGAGTTTAATTTCTTAGTAAAATATAGATTTTTTAACCAAAACCAACATAAAGTTATAATGTAATCCACATTTGCATATTTCGGAAGGTTATAGAGTACATTGCAGTTGCATAAATAAAGCTGATGCTTTTATACAATTTTTTTAAAAAGTCACTGGGTGTGTTACACCCTACGATAGTAGTGGCGTTATAAAATTGCTGGATGCTTAATACCGATTGTTAGTAATGAAGTTTTATTTTTTTTAAATTACATTTACATATTTGTATTCACTTTTTGGCGATAATTTTTTTAATAACGTATAGAACATTTACTTAGTAGAAAATCCTTAAAAATTATGCTCTAGGATAACTAAAAAATTTTTATAACATTAAATTTGTTATATCTTAAAATGATAAAGTTAGAAGGACGAAATTCAAGGATGTAGTAGTGTACATATTATTCCTTAAGATATATTTTTTTCAATTTTTTGTTCCAATAGTTTTTGGAAATTTCCAAGGATATTCAAGGATAAAGTTTCAAAAGGACATTTTTAATACCTATTTGTCCTTTTGCACCAAAATATTAAATTTTCTAAGATTCTAAGGATTTTTCTGTTTCATTTGATACCCATATTGTTATTCTACAATGCGCTCAATTTTTGAAATAATTCCTTGAAATACACATGTCCTTGAAATTTCAAAGTCCTTTTAAAATAAATCCTGACGTCAGAGAGAAAAACTGAAAACGCAGTTTTACTACATTTGGCCCCTAGTTTCGCAAGTATATCGATTTTTTCGTGTGTTTGGAAATTTTTGGATTTTTGTCGCACGGTGTAACCTTAAAAAGTAGCAGGTATATTGTTGATTTTTGTTTGAGTTTTTACGCAAAATTTTACCTCGGTCCGAAAAAAATTATTAACTAATTATTTATTACTTATTTTTTCAGCTTTCTGAATCACTAAGCCCAAGAAGCATATCTTAAATATTATGCAAGTTGTGGCAATTTTTCCAATGCAACTTTTTATTTCATCTGTCTTTTTTTTTTAAATGAAGTGTACATAAACAAATGTTTTTATTAAAAAAATGAATTAACAAAATTATGCAATTTATTTTTTCTTTTAAATGTTTTGATGCTGTGATTATGAAAAAATTTGGTTTTTGTTTATTTTGCCTCAATGGATATGTAAAACGGATAATCAAAAGTTGTGGGTGGATTACACCCTTGGTTAGTAATGGCGTTATGAAATAGACGATAGTAATGGAGGGTTAACAAGAAAAAGCAATTTTCTGAACATTGCAAAGGTTGCAAATCTGTTAGTTGAAAGGTGAAGAGTGGTAATTGAAAATGTTTTAAATATTTTTTATTATTTTATTTTATTTTATTTTATTTTATTTTATTTTATTTTATTTTATTTTATTTTATTTTATTTTATTTTATTTTATTATTTATTATTATTTTTATTATTTTTATTTGGTTAAAACTAAGTGTTTCTTAATAAAAAAACAAGAAAATAATCTCTTTTGGGATATTCTTATGATAACGTTATGACAATTAACCTTTACTTAGCTTAACTAAGTTCGGGAATCGAGCATTAACTACCCGGAACATTAAGTACATTACTGAACTATGGTTCGTGTAATCTTTACTTCCTTCCAGAGCTGAAGGATTTCAATGAATTTTAATACAAAAAGAAATGAAAAAGCAATTTTAAGATTTACATAACTAAGGCCCCCCATATCTTCCTTGAAACTCCCAAATTAAATCTGAAACTAACCAAATAATGCCTAGTTTCATTAAATATTATAATTTTAAAAAAAATTAATTTTTCTATGACAAAAATTTCAGCAATTTGACATTCAAAATTCCGTCAACTAAATTGTACTTTCTTCTCGAGCTATTGAACACAATTAAAGTAGCATTTTTGTAGCGTTCAAAAGAGCATTTAAGATATTGTATGCTGAAATAAATCATTGAATAAAAAAAAGGAAGATCAATCAATAACCATAGAGTAGGTCTGTCTGCCAGGATTTATTACTTTTGACACTAACGAAGTCCTCACTATTCCATCAAAAGATTATGTTGTGGTACAAGAGACTGAAAATTATTCTCATAATTGGTTCAACCTCTCCTTCTTGTTTATCATTACTAGTCCATTTAAATATTATGATTTGATATGAGAGAAAATAAAAAAAAAAAATAAAATATAAAAAAATAAAAATATCCTCAGTTCCTCCTTGAAAGTTCTGTCTGCCAGACTTTATTTCCTTCCAACCTAACACAATTATCACTATTCCGTTTAACCCTTTCGCTATTTTGTTGCCATATGGCAACATGCTACTTTGTGAACATCTGCATCCTCTATGGTTGCAAGAATACACTTTTTTGTTGGTCTTTAGAATAGTTTGAAATTTTACGAAATTAATAAACTGAATATTTAAGTTTAAAAAAGAGAAGTATACACTTTTTTTAATGGTATATCTTGACATAGTAAAGGAAGAAGAAGCAGACAAAATTAGAGAACTTTTTAATTTGACGTTTTCTTTCAATTTAGATACTTTTTTTTAATTTTGGCTGAAGTAAATGAAGAAATATTCAAATTTTCGTTATGCATAAAAAGTTTTATGTTTAAGTAATTATTACAGCCACAACGATGTGGTTGCTCTCATAGAAAAACACTCTAAAATACAGGGTCCGAGTATACAAATTAAAAAATTTCGTATGGAATGTTGCTAATATAACCACATAGAAGCCTTAGACGTAAAATTTAAAATTTTAACTTTCCCCGGTAAAAACCTGTAGCGAAAGGGTTAAAGATTATATGACAAAAGTGATCGAAAAATATCCTCTTAAATAATCTTCAAATAGAAGAGGTAATGAAAAAATCTAAACATATCCATTAGGCGTTCAACATCTTTTCTATACCAGTTCTTCCTTGAAAGTTCTGTCTGTCAGGCTTTATTCCCTTCCAACCTAACAAAATCATCACTAGTCCATTTAAAAATTGTAATTTGATATGAGAGACTAAAAACAGCCTCCTAAAAAAAGTCTCAGAATACGTTCAACGTATTTTGCTTACCAGTTCTTCCTTGAAAGTTTTGTCTGCCAGGCTTTATTTCCTTCCAACCCGACAAAATCATTGGTCTATTTAAAAATTATGTATATGACATAAGAGATCGAAAAGTATCCTCATAATGAGTTCTATTTACCACATTTTTTCTTTAAAAATTAAGGAAATCATCGCTCGTTAATTCAAAGATTATGTTATGATATAAGAGATCGAAAAATATCCTCATAAATATTTTTAAAATAGGTGAAGGAAAAAATCTAATAATGTCCATTCAGGGTTCAACATTTCTCGCCTACTAGTTCTTCCTTGAAAGTTCTGTCGGCCTGACTTAATTTCTTTCCAATCCAACGAACTCATCACTAGTCTATTTAAAGATCATACAAGAACAACTGAACAATGTCAAAAGTCCTACCAATTCATCGTCTTCTTCTTCAAAATTCTGTCTTCTAAGCTTTAATCTCTCGATCAACTAAAAAACGGTATAGCTACAGTTCAATCAAAGGTCATAAACAGAAAAACTCAAACTCGAACTCATAGCTTCTATAATATTTATGAATGATTTGAATGATACTGCTTAGATTTTGTAAGTTAAAGTTTTTAACTTGCGACTTCCCTCATCCCTCACATCTTTTTTAGCTCTGAAAATTGCCTACCAACCACTTCCTCTCACATAAACCAAACCTTTGTATTCAAATAACATAAAACTAACCCAACTCAACTAGCCAACCAGCACAGCTAAGCGGATAACACTGCCCTCTGCGATCTTCGTTTTGAATATTTTAATATAAAATTAAACTTTTGCGCCCTAACGCCTATATTCTCAACGATTCTATATTCAAAGACGTGAATATTTATTTGGCTCCTTCTCGACAGTTGCTTTATCTTTGACCTTTTTATTCACCGGCAATTGAATGCAATACCACAAAATCCCTTAAGAAATCGTCTGGCTGTTCATTTTTCAGCTTAAGCACGCCACATGAACACGGTACACACATACACACATACATAAGCACACACATACACCGATTCAGATGCGTTTGTTGAACAGTGTGTTCGACTTGAGCAATCCCAAGTAAATGAAGCGAAAAGCGATTATTGCCATGAAACACTGAACACTCAACTCGACCGAGTGAGTATTGGATCATTAAATGGCATGAAATTTATGAGCATTTTGATAATTTTGTCATCATCATTGCTATGCAAGTTGCCATGAATGTTTTCAACTGAAAATCATTTTTAAAGAAAAATTCGTGAAAATTATTTCGCATTGGTTATTAAAATTTGTTTAGCTTTTCAATCACAATAAAAATCAATTTGACATCTATGGCTCACGCCTCATTTCAACAATGCCAAGCGATCAGAAACGAAATGCTGAAAATTTGCTGTAAATATAAAATTGAAATTCAGTCCGCTGCGTTGGCAGCAAACACACAATTGACGCACAATTACAATGCCCGGAAATCTGCCCATTAAAAGTGAGCAGCAGCAGCAGCAGCCGCAACAACAACAATAATAATAGTCACAACAACAATAGCAACATCACCACAAGCGTCAGCACAATGGACAAAAGTCAACGTTCGTTGTTGGGTTATTTTAATTTCGAGCAGACTGACTTTGATTCTGATGCTGTTGTTGTTGTTGTTGTTGGCAGCAGCCAACAAAATAGCAACAATAACAAAACGGCAAACAGAACAGCGCAATCCTTACACTAAGAAGAACAATAACTACACTGTGCGGCATCGTAATGGCAGCAGCCACAACAGCAACAACAACAAAAAGTACACAAAACCAAAGCAACAGCACAATTTTCAACGAAAGAAAGCACAACCTTTTTATTGTTGTTTTGTTGGGGCATTGTTGTTGTAATGTAATAAAAAGTATAATAGCAATAATAGAAGATAGTTGAGAGCAACAGCAACAACAATAATACTCATAAAGAAAAAACTAAAGAAAGTGTGGTGAGTGTGGAGAGCGAACAACGAGAGAGAGAAAAACCCAACATAAATTATGGCAAAATTATGCACAATACCAGCGATGACAACAACAACAACAACATAAGCAACAACAATAATAACAACAACAACAATGTGCTGTATACAGTCAATGGCTGAGGCTAAATGTTGGTTGATTGTGCTGGCGGCTCGCTGCGAGGCCAACAGCGACAGACAGACACACAAGCAGACAGACACAGCCGCAGTGAAGAGTAAAAATACAAAAGCAAAAAAAAAGGTCGCAACCTCCGTTTTGTGTGGATTGTTACAGTTGCTGTTATTATGAGGGTTTTGTTAGTGTTGCAGTGTTTGTTGTTGTTGGCTTTTAGTTTTTATTAATAAAAAACTGGCAAAGAACGCACCAGAACGCAAAGACAGCAAAACTGTTGCCTTAAAAAAATTTACAAAAAATAAAAAATTTAAACTGCAACACCACAAAGCCAATGGACGGACAAACGGACAGCGTACACATTATAAACAACCAACAACCAACAACAACAATAACAACAGTAATAGAAAAACAGCTAGTGAAAATAAAAAGCAATTGCGCGAAACCGCCACAGGATGCGCCGCACCGTCGCGCTGCCGCCAAAATGTTAACATTCCACTTGCAGGCGAGCGCCTAAAACGCCTTTAAGAGTTATCCTTTCGGATAACGTTCGCGCTTTTGATTGCATCTTGTGCGCCTGGACAAAAAACTACAAACCAGACAACAGCAACAGTAACAACAACAAAATTACTAAAGCACAAAGCAACAACAGTCGCCGCAGCGGAAGATAAGCAAATTTTGTGTGTCTTTTTTCAACGCAAATAAATAAATAAATAGCAGTAGTTAGCGTTGCTTTTGGACAGACACTTTTGTCGTCCACTGTGGCGTCTGCCTTGTATTGGTTCCTTTTGGAAATATATGTTTATAGTTTTGGGTTTAGTTGCTTTTTATGTTTTTCTTTTCATCAGCTTATTTGTGTTTTTCCTTTCTTTTGAGTTGTGTTGGTAAAGTGGGATGTTTAATTTCGGATTTTTTGTACCATTTAGCTGTTATTTATATTATGAAATGTTGTTGTTGTTGTACTGTTAAAGAAATTACGCTCAAAATTGGCAACATTTTTAAAAAGTTTCCATGAAAGTAATTTCTTTCATAGTACAACAAGAAAGATGTAAAGATTTCTATAAATGTTGAAGTTATTGAAGCTGCAGCCTTGAAATATATGCCAATTACTTCTAGAGTCTTCTTCAGATGTCTGTGAGGAGATCCGACTGTCAACAAATTATGTTTTTTTCATATGTTCAAAATGTTGTGAAGACATGTAAACCAAAGAACAATGAACTATCTTTAGCTTTAAATGGATAGTGTTCACTATGATGTCGAAACTATTGTGCCCCACTTAGAACAATATTTTTATGTTTGACTTTAAAACATTTTTTTTAATTTTACTTTGTTGTCATTCCTTGTCTTTATGAGTCTGGCTAAGGACATTCTGGTCAATAGCAATTCATACACTTTGTTTCCTAGATCCTGCCATCCTTAGTCACACTAAAAAGTGTTCTTTGCTATTCCTGGCAACACTAAGTAGATTTTTTTTTTTGTTTTCTGACGGAGCCGTAAAATTTTTAAAAGATCTCCTGTCGACCGACAGATCTCCATGCCGACAAAAAATCACCCCTCTAATTGCAACCCTAAGCAAACCTCTTAACAGCATTAAATCACAAGGGTTACTGTTAGAGTAGCGACTCAATATCATCTCCATGCCCGCCGTTTTTCAACTTCTCATCTCCTAAGTATTCTAAGATATAATAACGAAGTAAACTGGCTTAAGTGTACCTACACGTCTTCACGGACTAGGCGCCGCCTATTCTACCTGTCTTCCTAAACAATTTTTTCTCTCCCTTCATTGATGGCATTCCTGCTACTTTCTGCTCCTTTCAACATGTTGTTACGAAAATGACTTCTCTAAGTTCGTTTTGGATTGTGCTTGAAAATAAAACCACTTCAATTACTCAGCGCAAAACGCAGTCAAAAACCAACAACCACTTTATTTACAAATTTACACTTGTTAGTACTTTACACTACTACTATTGCCTGTTTCCCCTTTGCTTGCTGAACACAGACTTAACCCCCTGCGCTGCACACTGCTGCTTTTATACTGGTTTTCTTATCGCGCCGAAGTTCCTTGCACATTTCAGTTGTACTTTCTATCTCGATCGTTCTAGCACAGCCTATTACCGCCGCGAACCATCCTTGCCATATCGTAGTTATAGCCAACCGTACTCCAAAGTGCATGCCTAAAAGTATGCTTGGAAAAGCATTCACAGCACAGAGTGCCTCATCGTTACAATATGTAAATGTACCTTTAAAATCTGCAATCGACATGTGTCCTAAAAAACGTAGCAACTAACTTTGCTAATGGTCGTGAGAAAAGTTTCCCACCTCAACTTGAAGATAACGGCACTCATTTATTAAAAGCAGGGAATCTGTTTGTGCCTCTTTCGAAAAGTGCTCACTAAAATTTCAATTTGGATGCGCAGTTGTTGTTCGGAATTGGTTTGAGTTAGTACAATAAAAGACCAGTTGGATGCTGTAAACAGGAACTCTGCACTATCATTTACCGCCGTAAAATTTTCGGCAGCTAAATACAGACGTGGCCGTACCAGCTTGGGAGACCATAAACTTTCGGGTCATTCAAGAACTACAACCACTGACGATGACATGACTCATGTTTAGCAAAGATGACAACCATCAAATTGTGAGAGAGAAAGCAAATGATATAAATATGTCCAACGAAAGTGTTTCTCTCATGTTGAACTAAGATTTAGGCACGAAAAAGAAAGTTAGATCTTTAAAAAAACTTGAATTGATAGGCCTATTAACTTTAAACTTGGCGAAAGTACTCTTGGTGAGAAATAATTTGACACGTGTTTTTCTTCGAAAATCAAAATCTGACGAGGTCAACGATGGGTTAAGAGTTTGTATGGGGAAACATAACTCAAATGTGGTGAAAGCACTTCAAATAAGAAATAATTAGATAAGTCTATTTTCATAAAAATCTGACGGGATTAGCAAAGGGTTACGAAAAACTTGATTGGCCCCATTGACTTCAAACTTGCATGCAAAGCCGCGGGGCCCTGCTAGTTGTTTCATATAATACGAATAAATATTTTGCATGTGTGATAAGGTGTGAATAATTGTTTTGAGGGACATTTAAAACTTGGTGGGATGTATTATCCCAGTAGTCCCGAAAGGGTTAAGAATCCAGTTGTGACCACACAATAGCCAGAGTGACCCTAAATCTGCTTCTCATATTTATGCTCGTATTTCTCTTCATACAACTGTTATTTTTGAAACTTTAACCAACGCCTAACGGCAATCAACCCTTAAGAGGGGTTTCTACCTTGTGCGGCCGAGAAAACATGTTTTTTTTGAAAAATTTTTTATGGGAAGGTTTTTAAGATAAACACTGGAAAATTTTTTCAGATGTAGGTAGGGGAATTCTTTGTAAGGTGCCACCCTTTAGCTTTTTTGCGCATAACTCGTTAGAAAATTAACGTATCGCCAATATTAATATACCGTTGGAAAGAGGGTTTAAAGAGCTATGCTCCAAGGTAACACTTCATTTGAATTTTTCGTAAATACGAATTTTACAGCCAATTTCCCAAAGTGTTCAAAATCGTAAAATTTTTTAATGTAAAGTAAACTAAACCGCTAAAAACGTAAACATCTCACGTAAAAATGCATGATTTAGAAAATGTATGAAATTTTATTGAATTTAATTTGAATTAAATATAAAATGACCGAAATCAAAATGAAAATTGAATGGTAACGAATAAAACGGTAATTATATGGAAATTAATAAACAAAACTGAACTGAACTTTATTCCTCATGATAGGATTAGAGAAAAATTTACTAAGAACACTTTAAATTCACTTTATTGACGATTCCGAGCAACAAAAAGGCATTTTACCGATATAGGACCACAAAACAATGAAAAAAGGGGGGTGGCACCTTACAAAGAAAAAAAGGTGGCACTTTACATTTTTATGCCATTTTCGAAATCATGGTATACACTTTTTCATTTTACGATATGCTCGGATATCATTTCGGATTATGAAAAACCATTAAAAATTAAGTCCAACACTGATATTTACCTTAGTTTTTTTTAAGTTTTTGGTTACTTTTTCACCGCAACAAAAAGCTTACTTTTTATTTTTAAGTTTTTTTTTACAGAACTTGACACTTTTTTCTACCCACACTGTGTTTTCGCGTCTGTTCCATAAAAAACCACATTAAATATGATGTTGACAAATGAAGGATAAATGCGATTTTGACTAAAAAACTAAATTTTTACCTACTTTTTTCAATAAAAATTTTTATTTTTAATGAAAAAAATTATTATTTCTTGAAGATTCTAGTTCGGGCCATAGCTAAGACCTTGATAAATGACTGTTTAAAATTTCGTAGCTATTGCTCAACTCGTGTGGCCTAAATCACTTCCGCAAGGTCAAAAAATGTAGTTTTGAGAAAAACGCGTTCAAAGTTTTGCTTCAGTATAAAGTGAAGCTACCTTGACCGACACCGCTACCTGTTTCGATAAATTGCTTCCGTAATTCGAAAGATTTCAACTTCAAATTTTGGGAGCGTATTCTACAATCATCTATTAATCCAAAAATACATGAAAAAAAAATCGATTTTTTTGACCGCACAAGGTAGAAACCCCCCTTAAACTATGCTTTGAAATCCTTTTAAAGCTAACCGAACCTTACAAAAGACTTTTAATGTCTATACAAATCACTAATCAGCACTGACCACAAATCATAAATATATACAAATTCATAAAAGAAAAATCAAAAACAACATTTAATAATATAAAATTTGTGCTCAAAACTTACGAGTAAATTTTTAATTTGTTTGCCTTTGCCGCAACTGTTTGGCCAACTTGTAAATAATTTATTCAAACGCTTTAAAGAAAAACGCCAGCAGCCTAAATGAAAAACGACCAAACTGAATCACAACAACAAAAATATATAAACAATTTTCACAAAAAGCAAAAATGGGAAATTCGCTTACGAGACCAGAGGCAAAGTTTTTCCACTGGCTAGCAGAAAATTATTATTTTTCGTTGCGCTCTTTTAGGCGTCTTGCTGCCTGTCGCTTCCTGCTGGTTGGTGTTTTCATATTTATTCACATTTTTTGTTCTATTTTTTTAATAAAATTGTGCCTTTTTTATGCAACCAGCAGCAAGTAGATGCTTTTGTTTTGAGCGGCCACTGTGCTCGACGCGCTGCCGCCGCCATTCTATGTTCCATTTGTTTAAGCAAAATAGCCCGCAAAGTGCGTTCGGCTGCAAGCTGCACATACACACATAGAATGTGCACACAAAGAAAGTATTTTTTTGTTTTGTTTGTGTGTTTCTGCTGTTCACACCGCTCTGCGGCGCAAAACCATTTAGCCAGTTTGGCTAGTTTGGCTTTTTCGCATTTTTGCTACTCCACTCGACTGCACTGAGCTGCGCTCATCTTGGCCACTTCTTTTTTTTTTCGGCGGCCGCTTCTCCCGATTATTATTTGCGCTCTTATTTCCGGTTGGGATTTTCCGTTTTCTGGCTGTGCTCTTTGAAGTCTTTAGTTTAAGTAGGCTTACGGCTTACGGCTTTATACGACGCTTCGCTTCCTTTTGCCGTTTCCCGGCCGCTTTACGGCGCACCGGGCGCTGCGGTTTCACTGGCACGCTGCCGTTTGCCGTCTGGCGCTGCTTATCAACTTGTTTTCATCGACTGTTTTCATTAAACACGCTTAATACTTTCGCTGTAAATGCGGTATTTGGGGATTATGCTGCGCATCCAACCACTTGGACGGCATTTTCGGCACGGCCCTGAATCGCTACTGCGCCGTCTGCTCTCTGCCTTGTGTCTCTTATTTTCATGTATCTTATATTTGTTGTTTTTTTTTTTGTTTGTGCATATTTGTTGTTTTTGTAATTTCTGGTGTTGTTGGACTGTAAGTGCCTTTCGTGCGTCCTAAGCCAGCGCTCAATTGCTCACTTATTGCTGCTGCGCCTTTCTCGATGTGTTGTGTTGCCAAGTAGATTTGCCGACGCATCAAGATAACGAACCATAAGTGTGGCTGCGCCAATGTACGTGTGAGGCCGTTGCTATGCTACGGACTTGGATTGTGTGAAACTATCGGCACTACAGTCCAAGTGGTGGGACACAAAGCAGTGATAATTAAATTACAAAAGACAGAGAAACTGTCTTGAACGAAATGAACTCTTACGATGCTTTAGAGGCACAGCATGGTCGAGCAAATAAATGCCAAGTTTTGGTGCCAATGCAACGTATCCATTGGAGACTTTAACCCATTTCGTGCCAATGATTATATGTATATTGAAACCTTTTGTAAAGGTGAAGAAGGTGAATTAAGTAGAAAAAACTAGCCGCACTGAGCTTCAACCAAATCAATGATGGTTTTTGTTTACATAAGCATATAAAAAGTTGACTCGTTAACGAATCACAATACTTTTGCACCATTTAGGGTCCATCTGAACAGATCTAAAAGTACAGTGAAACCCTCTGAAGTACCTCCTCTCTATCCCAAATAGGTACCCCAAAAAGATTGCATTATAGGTGAAGTACTTAAACAGGTTTTACTGTATTTCGTTGTAATACAAAATTAGAACAGAACTTTTCCAACCATTTACTATGAGCTCTGCAGATATCTGGTTGCTTTTAGTACTTTTAATAATTTAAAGAAAAAATTCCAATTGTATTGTTTTTCAAATTCCAGCCCAGCTTTAAGAAGAAAGGCGTAAGATTGCAAATAAATATTTCATTGGAATACCAGTAGATTTGACTAAAATATACAAAATTTAAAGTTCAGATTATGCAGGTTTATCATAATAAATTTACCCATTAACTCTTTCGCTATTTTGTTGCCATATGGCAACATACTACTTTGTGGACGTCTAACCCTCTATCGTTTCAAGAATACATTTTTTGTTGGTCCTTAGAATAGCTTGAAGTGTTAGGAATAATACGAAATTTATAAACTGAATATTTTAAAATAAAATCAAATCAAATCAAATCAAATAAAATAAAATAAAATAAAATAAAATAAAATAAAATAAAATAAAATAAAATAAAATAAAATAAAATCAAATCAAATCAAATCAAATCAAATCAAATCAAATAAAATAAAATAAAATAAAATAAAATAAAATAAAATAAAATAAAATAAAATAAAATAAAATAAAATAAAATAAAATAAAATAAAATAAAATAAAATAAAATAAAGTAAAATAAAATAAAATAAAATAATAAAATAAAATAAAATAAAATAAAATAAATTAAAATAAAACAAAATAAAATAAAATAAAATAAAATAAAAAAATAAAATAAAATAAAATAAAATAAAATAAAGTAAAATAAAATAAAATAAAATAAAATAATAAAATAAAATAAAATAAATTAAAATAAAACAAAATAAAATAAAATAAAATAAAAAAAATAAAATTAGATATATTTTTAATTTGCCTTCTTACCGAAATTTAAACAAATTTTTAAAATAATTTTAACTAAAGTTAATAAAGAAATATTCGATTTTTAGTTATGCGTAAAAATTTTTATTTTTAATGATATTAATTTTAATGATTTATTTTTATGATAATGATAATTTTTAAATGATATCTCATACACTCACACACACACTCTCACACTCTCTATAAAACAGGGTCCGGTAACAAAAATTAAAGAAATTATGATAGGGTGTTTTTGATATTAACACATAAAAGACTAAATCGATAAATTTGGAATTTTAACTTTCCCCCAGTAAAAACCTGTAGCGAAAGGGTTAACCATATTCATGATTCAACATTTGTATTTGTTCAGAATTCCATATGAGAAATTTATTCATTTATAATATGAATCACCACACTTTCGAACCCTCTATGACCAAAATGAACAGATCAAAACGTATTTTATTGTAATACAAAATTAGCACAGAATTTTCCAACCATTCGGAATGGATTCTGCTGGTTGTTTTCAATGTGTTTAAGAAATTGAAGAAAAAAGTCCATATGCAAAGTTTCTTTAATGTTCGCCCAGCTTAAAGAGGAAGTATGAGGCATGGCAGATACATTTTTTATTTGAAGGTCAATTCTGTTTCTTGCAGGTCTATAATAATTTTTAGTACTTTTTTTTAATATTTTATATGAAAGCCAATAGATCTGAATAAAATATAGAAATAATAAACTTCTGATTATATAGGTTTATCATAGTAAATAAAATTTTCAAACATTAGCAATTTTCATGGATCGCTAATGCATGAAAATTTCTATGGGAAAAGGAAGTGAAAATTGTTCACATAAACTGGTAGATCCGTATCAATCAGCCTGTAGGATTCTATCCACCTTCTAAAAACCACCACCTGTTCGAGAATTTGCGGAAACGAACCACATAGTGGATCCAGTGGCGCACACAAATGAGGCTTTGGGGCTTCAAACGCTGCCAAATATCTGTTTGTTACAAACATTGTGGGCAGCAAACATGGTTTCAAATGTTATTGTGCTCCAAAATTGTATACGTGAAC